>JBBIGA010005879.1:0-15563 GCA_037576975.1 Alestes dentex | reverse complement strand
ATATAAGTAGTAGATGTTATCAGATACACTGATAATTATGTTTCTTAGGGACCTAAAGCTGGTTCTTCTATGGCATTGTTTCAAAGAAGCCATTTGGCACCTTCGTTGTTGACCATAGCACCACAAAATATTTCTTATTTGTTTTCATATATAAAAATGGTACAGCAATTCAAACATGCAGGTCCAGTAATGTCGGAGGAAAACAATGGCAAGACTCCTGCATAACATAGCCATAAACCATGCAGACGTAATGCAGATGTCATATACTGTCATGAGTAGACATGACATATTATGTCCATTAATGCAGCAGAGCATTACCATTAGTGGTAATCATTAAACATTGTCTTTGTAATTAATGGTAAGAGCAACATGACACTGTAATATTAGTGGACATCATATGTCATGACAATGCATCATGACATATGATTTCTGTCATATGTTTAAGGCATGGTAATTCATAGCAGGGTTCAAGTAGAGCGTTACCCAAACAACATCTGTACCGACAAGCTGCTTTTTCTGCTTTCCGTTTCTTCTCTCCAGTCGATGGCTAATCTAATGAAAGAGAAAAGAAGAAGAATGGACTGTCCTTTGTCATTCCCACAGTTGGGAACCTTTTAAGTTATTCTTCCTGTTTATAGACATCTTCAGAGGACACTGTGGCTTCCTCTCTTTCTCCAATGACCTAGATTCAAGAAAGACACTCTCCTTGGCACTGCCTGCATCCTTTGAGAACAGAGACAGCCTCTCCAAAAGTATTTACACATGATTTATTTATTCCATGGGAAATGACCTTCAAAGAGATTGCTTCAAAGAACTGTCTGAGAACCGCACACAGTCCTAAAATACAATAGGCGACTAGTTCCTGGTGGTTTCATTGTTTGTTGTTGATTATCCCTAATGTATTTTATAGCATGGATTTCAGAACTAATAGGGCTCTTTTGGCTAATTGCACATGTAGAGCGTCTGTGTTTGTATGCTGCTACAATTAATAAGATAACAGCAGAACCATCGCAGCCAGAGAGATCATTTACAAGACCACAACGAGTTAATATTCAGGCCACATTTACACAGGTTCTCCGGAGCTCATTAACAGTATGCACAATTTGAAAACAGCAAATGAAATGAGCTACAAATAAAAATCAATTGCAATGAACCGAAGGAACATGTTAGCTGCTGGATTTTCAGCTATTTTAAGGTGAACCTGCTGCTTGCCATATACAGCTGAGCACATGAGCCTGACGTCACCATGCTCAGTGCCAAACATCAGACCGTGGGCTTTGGCATGTTCTCTAAAGGTGCGCTGGAGCACCATTAAATGCCATTGGAATGAGTTGAAGTGGCGTATGTGAAGCATAACTAATCATCCAACAACACGACCTGACCTTACTTTTACTCTCTCAAATATTCACAGGAAAGCCTTCCGAGAAGAACAGAGCATCCAAGGGGGAAAAAACTCCTTGATTTAATAGACTTTGTTTCATAAGAAATGTTGGATGAACAGCTGTCTACCAATTTCTAGATTGCTACAATATAAATTACAAGTTTAGCCACAATATGACAATGTATAAAAAAATTCAAACACCAAAGGGTTCATACATTATTGAGAAATGCCCCTAGAGTCACTTTCATACAATCTTGATAAGACTGGATTACCTCTAGGAGGGATTATGACGGTTCCCAAGCACACCTGTCTTACCCACCAATTCAACTGAGTGCAGTTCTTTTGATTAGATTTGCTTTGCATCCTCATTGTGGTCTCAGAGAAATTTTTATGCAAAAACATTTTTTATGTAACTTTTTTTGTATAAAAATAAAAATAGTAATTACAAAATTCATCTTATTTTCCAATTCAAATGATTGTTTTCCTTCTTTAAGTTTGAACTTAAAACCAAGACAGGAAATAACTGACATTTTAACCCCCTCTTGTCTCCTGATAAAGTAGATATGAGTAATTAGCATGTTCTCACAAGTATGAGAACCCAGTTAAATGACGGTAAAAATGATCAGTAATTGCAATACATGAACACACAGTCAGCTGTATAATTATTAATGCATATGAAAAAGATGGGTTATGAAAAATAAAAATTTGTTGGTACTTCTATTTTGACCAGGCTGAGCTTTGATTCGCTGGCTGCACTGGTAATGATTAAGGGAGGCCGGGTTGGCGGACTATTTAAGATGGCCACCTGTATGTGTTCAGGGTCATCGAGCTGGGAATGGACGGTGACCGTGAGGATCCATGCTGAGCTTTTGACTTTTTACCTCTTTTGACTTTTTACTTTTGTTGGAAACTTTGACGGTGGTTGTGTGAACAGCATGGCGCGAGCAGGTTTAGACGTCCTGAGTCTGCTAGCAGTGCAGTGCTGAGCCCATGAGGTGGCTGTTGCCCCATTTTTTAGTCCCCCCTTATGTTTGGGTCTGGAACTGGGGAATCTGGCAACAAGGCCCAGTGAGTGGAGGATGGCATAGTGGCAGTTGTCGGTAGGTTGAAGAAGCTCAGACCAGTGGTGCACTCAGTCTCCCCACGAAGGAAAGCTGGGTGACTGGATGGGTGGTGCAGAATTGCTGCTGGGGTCGAGTTGGGTACAGGAGGTCTGTGCAGGTCTGAGGAGGGTCTGGTCAGCAGCCAATGATAGTAGGCACGGTAAGGCCTCTCCCTGAGAGACTGTGAATGGGTTAAGTTCTTTCTTATTTTTGTGCAATTGGAACTGTCTTGGTTGCAAGGTTGGTGACTGATATATATTTTTTTGTCTTGGATGAAAAAGGGGGGTTATTTTTCCGCTTGTAGTTTTTTTTTGTATTGTTTATTTTGAGGAATAGCCTCGTCTCCCATTGTGTAACACCTGACTCTTGTCTTAAGGGGTGGGGATTGGTGATGCTATGAACATTTACTCACCTGCATTTAGACTGCAGTGACTGTTTTTGTACATGTGAGATCTTCTCTGCTGCGTTTCGATTTGCTTGGTGAGTGTGATTTACCTGTGCAGTGGGCTACATGAAGCCCGGGCAGGCAGAGACCTGGGGAGTTAACCATCGGGGCAAGTGCTGTATAGTGAGAACCGTTTCCCAGAATAAACCTGTGTACTGTTAAAAGCACTTGCCTGTGTCTCTGTGTCGGCTGCTCCTGGGGGATTCAAACCTAGGGAAAAGGAACCCGTAACTTGCTAGGTGGGTTAGCCTTACATTCAGCTCACTATACTGAGATTCCTGTGTATGTTGTGCTGCAGAATACTTCATCTGGAGTGTGTACAGGCTTAAGCAAATGTTAAGTTGCCCCCTGTCAAATAACATCAAGTGAAAAGAAGTATGTTTAATGCACGATTACTGTTGATTTCTCCAGTATGTTAAACTTAGCAAATAAACATATAGAGAGCATGCACTGGGGCAGCTGGTGGCCTAGTGGTTCGCCCTGCGATCAGGAAGTCGTGGGTTTGATTCCCAAGACTGCTAAGCACCTCTGAGGTACCCTGAGCAAGGTACCGTCCCCACACACTGCTCCCCGGGTACTGTGTTTCTGGCTGGTGAATGGGTTAAATGCAGAGGAAGAAATTTGTGCTGTTCACACTGTGTGCTGTGGTGTGTTCACGTATGACAGAATGGTCACTTGCACTTATTTTCACTCATTTATTTGAAAGGAGGTATCCATATTTTTGTATACCACTGCATGTGTCTTCTAAATTGCTTGTAGATTAGTTTGTACAGTGCAGTGGTTCTCAAACTTTTTCTCTCATTCCCCACTTGGCAGGAAGAAATAATTTCATGCCCCTCCTCAACAAAACGATGACAGAAAAGTCTAGGTGTCTTCTTAATTTCTTATACAGTCAGCTGCCAGGTTTCAACCATAAAATACAGACAGATATCTCCTCATCTCCTACCACATTAACTGTGAAACCTAGAGTAAGATATGCTCCGTCATATCTTGGTTTTTGGCACTTGTCTCATTTCTCTCAGAAGCATCACCTGTTTTTCTTTCAGTACCTGTTAAATATATCTGTCCATTTGTACCCTCTAAAGCTCTGACAGCAGTGAATGAGCAGGTTGCTAATGTAACCAATGTGAATTCTTTGTTCCACCGTGACTCAGATGTTAAACATTAGTTCTGGATGACTTTCCCCAAGGTCTCTTGCACCCACCTGTCATGATGCTGCATCCCACCTGTGTTGAGAATCACTGGTTTAGTGTAGTTATTTTTGTATTCATTTTTTTTTTCTAACTGCTCAACAAGAAATCCCTCATATTTAGTAAATGAAGAAAATTTGATCATGACTTTGGAGCTGTACAGCCTATTGCATACCATGAACTATCCTAACATGTAACGTAGCTAAACATGGCACATGCTTGCGAGAACATGCATGCCAGTCATTCGGCTTATTGCTCATCTTTAGTATTGCGAGTCTGTATAGAGGCTTGTCTGCTACTCTCTGCCACAAATACATGAGCAGCCTGTTGTACTTTCTACAGATACACATTATGCTATACCGCGTCTAATGTAATGCATTATCTCCACTTACGCACTTTCCCTCCAAGCCCCTCTTCTTAGCCAAGTTCTCTGACAATGTACCTCTATCAACACTATGCCTTCACATGTTCTTCCAGATCACGTGACCTGCACAAATCACATAATCCATCCACATATTTACCAATCAAATATAAATTGGAGTTTAGGCTAGAATGGCCCATACCCTTTTATATAAGGTTTTCTTGGAGGGATGATACAGCTTAGCTGAAAGAGAGGTTTTAAGCCATAATTTGAACAACTCATTCCGGCACCTTTTATATCTGAGGATGTAGCCTAATTTGGGGAAACAAATGTTGTACAACATGTTCAGATCTCCTGCCATTTTTCCATCGTCATGAGATTCATAATACTGCATGCCATCCCACGGTACCCTTTTCACAATTAATTTGAATAATAAGTTTCATAAGCCTCTACAACCCAGAAAGAGGGAGGGCCTTAAAATAGACCACGAGTCACAAACACAAGGGCCTCTTTTCAGTGACGGGTTTGTGTTGCTTTTGATTCATTTGATCACACTGTTTACCTTAAAATATGCTAGAAAACACACACTCACAAATAAATGTACCTATAATGCACTGTTTTTTAGGTCTTTCTTTCTTTTACTTTTACTACCTAGCAATGAACTAACTTTTTATATATTCTGGTCTCAAGCATTACAAACTTGTTTCTTACTTTCCATGTGTTCCATTTTCTTCAGTTCTATTTGTTATTTGCCTTGAAGTCAGCATTCACTCCTATCTAAAATGGTGTCATGAAATTTAAATACGGAAGGCTAAAATTGCGAAGCTCATTATCACCATGTAAGAATCTGCAAACACTGACGGCAGCATATGGTCACAATGGCTTTTGCATTTAGCTTTCCATTTTTAACATAAACGAATGAACAAACAGACTTGTCTCTTTATATAAAGTTTTGCTGTTTGGGTATTTATTTTGCAAGATTTGACGTTAAATATGGAGACGGATCAAAGTCTCAAACCTATTTCTTCCAAAGGTCAGTGTTATAAATAATGCAAGGGGCAGAAGAGGCTGATGTTCATGAAAGTGCTTTCAGGACTCCAGCTGAGCTGGGCACACTCGCCTCCAAAAATACAAATAATGGCTCCCTAAGAGGGTCAAGCCCAATACCAGGGGAGATTGAAACCCTTTCTAATGGCAAAAATGTCAGAAATGCAAGACCGATTCACGCTGTTCATAATTTAGAGATTTTTTAAATCCTCAAACTACTCACAGTGTGACATAAAACTTAAAACAAAATGTGTTGCACAAGTAAGATGTCAAGTCTGACACATACCATGAGGGTACAGCAACTCCAACCACATAAAGTATGAATCGTGTTCATGAAGTCAGGCATGCTGGACTTTAAAAAGCCTCACCTTAAGCTCGCCCAGGGCAACACATGCTTGTCAGCTGGGGAACAGAAAATATATTGGAAGGCAGCAAACCTTAATAGGTAGGTTCTCCTCCCTGGGGTGAGGCTTAAGCTCTCAGCAGGAGCTGGCTTTTTTTGGCCACATGAAGCTTTCTAGTTGCGCTGGAAGGCTAGTAGCTTGCAGGACAGTACCAGTGATCAGAAAAAAGAGAATGAAATATATAGACTGCTATTGTTACAACTGCACAGTCTCACAGAGATAAGACCAATATAAAATATGAAGTCTGCAATAAAAGTCAAATAAAAACTCTGCAATACTCTGCAATATACATCATGCTATATACACACAATGCTAAAGTAAAGAAAAGTGGCCCCTTATTGTCCCATGTGAACACAGCACAGAACAGCACACAGTGTGAACAGTGTGAAATTCCTTCTCTGCATTCTCTGCACCAATGAGGGGCGCTCGGGGAGCAGTGTGTGGGGACAGTAGCAGTGTTGGGATTCGAACACATGACTTTCTGATCACAAGGCGAACACCCTAAACACTAGGCCACCGGCTGCCCCCCAAGCATTATAGATAAATAGCTAAGTAATTTAATAATGACACAAATAGTGGTTTGGAGTTGTTCTCTATAACTAGTTCATTGTTGCACATAATAGACAAGTAAGTAGATAGCTAATATTGACATAGGCAGTGATGTTGCACATATATAACTGCAAGACCGTTGCACATAATAATAAGATATTGCACATAATGATACTGATTTAAAGCCGATAAGAACCTGCACATCTGGAAAGGAGCAGGTTACTGCACAGATTCTTGTGTGGGTGTGTGACAGACGAAGGAATTATAGAGTCTGATGGATGGGTTTGTGACAGAGGAAGGAGTTATAGAGCGATCTATCAAAGACCTTCATTCTGTGGGAGGTGAGTACAACTGGACTGTAGCCTGATGGGGTGCTTGGGCACAGTTCAGTACAGGAACCCGACACAGGACATGTACATTTTTGATACTGAGGTGCAGAACTTGAGCACTTGTGGGCTATGCCATCTGGGCCTGGCACCTTGGCAGGATAGAGTCTGCTAGGTTCTCTTCTTACTTGGTCCTCAGTCAATGGATGTCAAAATTATCTTCGGCAGGAGAAGGGGGTGGAGGCTCTAGCAAAGGAGATGGGAGGAGAAAGAGGATAGGCATGATAGAGCTGCACTCTGGTGAGGCTCTGACAGAGGAAGCTGGAGGAGTGTTGGGTCCTATTAGGGTCATGCTGGAGCTGGAGGAGACACAGGGCTGATGTCTATTGTTGAACCTGTTAAATACTCTGTACTCTGAAACACAGCCTGGACGGCAATCAATGTCCTCACCATGCAGCTCATAAAAAGCCTCCCAGGCTGGAGTCTTCATAAAGTCCTGCAGGGCTGCCTCTTCAGCAGTGGTAGATACATGTGTCGGAGGTACTGTGATCAGGTCTGCCCAGAGGTGGGATGGCTGTACAGCTGTATGCCTCTTTGACATTAGCATACAGCTCTGGAAAAATTAAGAGATCACTGTAATTTATGTTTTAAATCAGCATCTCTATGAGTTTGACAACAATTCCATGCCAGTGTCTGTTGAACTCCTACACAAGCACCTCATTCTGATTTATGAGGTACTGATTAGTGATCACCTGAATCAAATCTTATTTACTGAGGAAAATAATAAAAAAAACACTGCTATAATCAACACACTCTTTGTGCAATGTGACCAGTTGGATGGCAAAACACTACTAGAAGTACTTCAAAGGCAATTATTGGCATTTTGTTTAAGAGTGAACAAGAGATTTGTTTTCTTTGAATTATTCAAGTTCTGTAAACACTGCATCATTTCTCTTCTTTTGATGGATTATCATTTCCTTTAAGATTATGCTTTAAAGAACAATATTTTTATTTGGAAATCAGGAGAAATATTGTCAACAGTTCTTAAAAACTATGGCAAAGCTGTTCAGTTCAATACTTGCACCTATGAAAGACAAAACCTAAGAAACTGAACATTTTTTGCAGGGGTCTCTTATTTTTTCCGGAACTGTATAGCAGGTCCAGTGGCTTGTTTTCTCTGTTTCAGGTTTCAGAAAAGCACTTGTGCCATAAGCTCATCCAGGTTTCAGAAAAAAATGTGTCATAAGCTTGGGGGCGTACAGTATGTATCACCTCCTCCACTGCTCACCAGACTGTTGCCCATTCCTCACTGCTCTTATTCCTCAACTTTTTGTTCCTCCTTGGCATACCTCTCGAGATCAGCTGGTCACGAGTGTAAACAAAGAGCCCGTTGCTGCTACTAGCTGTGTTAGCCTCACCAGTGTGCAGGAAACCCAAACAAAGAGCTGTAAATAGTAGAAATCCAGTAATAACTGTCCCAAACCTCATGGTTACAGTAGCCACAGCTTACGAATACTGAATGTACTAAATTACCATTGTAAATAAAAAAAGAGAAAGTGCTAAAATACAAAGACAGGACACAGAGTTGTCATAATCACGCTGCTGCAGGCTCATGCCTGCACACTAAAAAGCAATTCAATATAAGTACAGTAAGTACTGAATCATTACATGAATCTGACAAATAGCTTCACAAACAGATGGGAAGGAGTCTTTGTTGTGGGGTCACGTTGTTTCTGTCCAGAAACTAGCTAATGACACAGCTGCTGCCATTCATTTGTTAGTGTGGCAGTTTGTTCACTGTGGCTGAATACGTGAACACAGTGTGACAATGTGACAGAATTTGTCAATGGTAGTGTGGCTGCAGTGATCTTTTTGACTGGAGTGTCTTCTTGACAGCCAGTCACCAAGGATCATTGGAGGTCTGTTGACTGGTCTGATTAGCCACAAATATTTCAGCTTTGGCAAGGTGAAGGTCATGGAAAATGTCAGTGATATGGACCACAGAATAGCAATTACTTACCAGGAGGTCTTCCGTTGTCAGCTTTGACAGTGACCAGTGGCGTCTTTCTGATTGCTTTTATTCCCATAGAGATGATATAAAATAAGAAATTATTATACTCTAGTCAGGAGCGCAGTGAGCTGAGAAAGCTATTATTATAAGCTGAAGAAATTATACGAGCATTTAATACACATCAAACACATTTAAATACTCAATTATTCGTAATCAAGAACTTTATTTAACTTTAGCTGCTTTAAAGTGTTTCCGTGCTAAAGAGTAAAACAAATAAGTTTTAGGGTTGACTTAAAATAGAGAAGAGGCATCTTAGCAATCACAAATTTTGTTGCTACAATCAAGACCAATCAAGAGAAGCTGGTCAGAAGACTTAGAAGATTGATCATTGGTTGTTTTAAGTGTTTAAATAATTTTGCCATGGGAAAATTGAGCTATGGCCCATAAGTTTGACTGCTGCAGTGCATTCAGTTGTAAATTGGAAGAGGCAGACATGAAATATGTAATTTAAATTTTTCCTTCAGTGAAATATGCCTCTTGCATTTTTAATCTAGAGTGATATTTAAGGAGGCAAATGATTATTGGTTTGATAAATGCAAAACAGTACTTGACACTGCAAGATCACAAATCTGCTTGCTCTTTGATGGACTGTAATGAACTAAAAGTCCTTCTGGACTCATAAAAGATGAGCATTTGTACATTTTGAAACTACAGTTTGGGTAGCCTTAAAAGAAAATGACTTATTTGCAAGCCCAAATATTTAATTGCTGAATTTCACATATTGGGAAAAATAAAACATGAAATGTATCATGTGCATATGTTCGTTCACCCTTTAAATCACTAAAGAAGACTCTCCTTGGATGAAATTAAAATGTTCCTTGCAGCCCTGACCTTTGAGTGTAAGCACAACACTGTTAGACATTCGAATGGTTTTGTAATTTACTGCACTCTGGAACTGTCTATACTTGACTTGTGTTAAGGCCTACCAATTCACATAAACTCTGAGATTTTTTCAAAATAACACAAGCTGACCAACTGAAAGAGTGCCTCAACCATTGTATGTTTTATGTCTTTTTCAATAAATGATAGCAGCAAATGATAGCAATGCACAAAACTGTAGAATGTTTATCTAATGTTCATGCAAATATTTGTCACCCACAGTCAACAAAAATGTAATTTGCATACATCTGTACATACATATATGTGTGTACAGTTACAAAGAACAAGGGTCTGGTGAATGAATTAGGACTTTATTATGATATAACAGAAAAACAGTAATTCAAAAATGTAATTCCATGCCTACTGACTCTGAAACGTGTATGTTCATGGCACAGGCATGGTAAACTTATAGCAGAGCTTTTCTGCAAGTCAAATATTAATATTATACTGGTCTTGGTGCTTATAAGCAATAAGGGAAGGATCATCCCCATTAAAAACTGTAGAGAAGGAACACAGGGAAACTCTCATCCTGGAGTTAACTTCTGTTTTGTTAGAACTGAGTAGGTGTACATTTTGCCATGCACAGCTGTCTGCTATCAATGTAGAAACGTGCAGTGCTGTGTTTACAGATATCATCATCTAGGTCTTTTCATCTATATATCGATTTACATGTGGTGCAAAATTCTGACACCTGCTCATCCAACACTTCCTCTGAAATCAAGGGAGTTAACAGGGAGTCACTCCTTGTTTGAAGTAACAGTCTCTACTCTGGAAGGCTTTATACTAGTTGCTGGAACATGTATGTGATTGAAATAGTGAAGTCAGGTGCTAATGCTGGATGATTTGTTCTAGAGCACAAACACCATTCTTACTCATTCCCAAGGTTCTAGATGGTGCTCTATAACTCAAGAGAATGCTGGGGCACTTCATACCTCTTTAACAGATATTTGGTTTTGGTGTAAGTAATGTTAGGCTCATGTACAGTTGCTCTGGAGTGCACCAATGCATTGCATTCTATGGACAACGTACAAACTAGGGCGGTGGCACAGTGGGTAGCATTGTAGCCTCACACCTCCAGGGTTGGGGGTTCAAGTCCACATCCTGACCTTGTGTGTGTTTGTGGAGTTTGTATGTTCTCCTTGTGGTGGTGTGGGTTTCCTCAGGCATCCCGCATTCCAAAGACATGCATGTCAGGTGAATTAGGGATTCTAAATTAAGCGTAGCTGTGAGTGTATGAGCGAATGGTGTGTGTGTATGTGCGCCCTGCAGTGGGCTGGTGCCCCACCCAGGACGCATCCTGGCCTCGTGCCCATAGGCCCTGGGCAACCTGATCTCACGACTTTTCGTGCAGCCATCACGACATAAAATCTATTCAAAAACGTGCTGCGATTATGCTTTAGGCTTTTTTTTTCTGTTAGGACAACGCCTCACTACCCTATGTATTTTAATGCGCAGTGCGTAACACTGCCAGTGTCAGCACTAACTGGTGATGGCTAGGGTTAGGGTTAAAGTTAGGGTTAGGGTTAAGGTTAGTGCTAGAGTTAGACTTAGGTTTAGGGACTTTCCCCGTCTCACAGCATTTCAACCTGTTTCAACTGCTTTGCAACCAAAAATGATAAGGAATCAACTCATTATTTCTCTCCTACTGTCCCTCAGTCACCAGTTAGCGCTGATACTGGCGGTGTTACGCAGTGTGCATTAAAATACATAGGCTAGTGAAGCATTGTCCTAGCATGAAAAAAAGGCCTACAGCGTGATCGCAGCACATTTTTGAATAGATTGTATATCGGGATGGCTTCACGAAAACTCATGAGACTAGGCTCCCCTGGGATAAGCTCCAGGTAACTGTGACCCGAGTAAAGTAAAGTGGTCCCTTATAGTCTCGCAAGAACACATCATGGCAGTGCCAAGTGATGCAGGGGGCTGCCACCTATTAAGGGCCAAGGAAGCAGTGTGAGGGGATGGTATCTTGCTCAAGGGTACCTCAGTAATGACAATAGCCACAGTCCTAGCAACTAGCAACTCCCTAACAACTAGGCCACCAGCTGCCCCAGGATTAAAGAATAAATGTACAAGCTCTTTGTTTGTGTGCGAATGAACATCTGTCTCAGCAACGGATGGATCTTTAACCCACTGAATTCACTTATTAGAAGTGATTGCTGGAAACTTTTGGACATACTCCATATCTATATATTTTGGGTTACTTGACGTTAGAGAGAAAGAAGGGTTCAGGCAAAGTTAAGCCCTCCCTCACTCACTCCTGTCACAGTTAAAGTACGAATACTGAGTTGAGATATAAAAAGATCTGCCTGGTTTTGTGACAGTTGCATAGTAAAATCAGCATGCAAAAAAATGAAAATTTGACCCAGTTCTCACGAGATTGGTTCTCCTGAGATCACTTTGCACACAACTGATGTTTTGCTGAAATCTGAAGTTGTTTTGGTACCTAGTCTTGTACCATGACCTGCTTAAAAGACGAAATATTCATTCATGGCTGTTTTTTCTTTTTGTTTTGATGGACAGCTTGCTTAGTCAGTTTTGATTTAATTGTATTGCAACACAAAAAAGCACACTTACTAAATTTCTCTCCTCAGCTGTGACATCAGGAGATGAATTTAAAAAGAGCTCTCATGCTCCATCAGGATCACTCAAACGCTGTTATTCCTTTTCCTTGTCTTGCCCTCCCACTGTTTTCTTCCATTCTGCATGAAATGTAGATTCTGTTTCCATATGAAATAGCAAAATATGGGGCCCCCATACAGTAAAAAATTAATGGTTTCCCAAACTGGCCTGATTAATAATTCAACATTTATATAAGCTGACTCTTGAAGGCAGGGGAATGTAGATGTGTTTGTCTGCTGAGACAAACCAAGCTAGGAAAGACCAGGCAGGGCCAGAACTGGCTCGGTGCACTGACAGAGAATTTTTGCAGGCTAAGGAGGCCTCAGCATAATGAACTATCCAGGGGAGAGAAGAAAAAAAAATCAAAAGGGCTGACCTGACTTACTCAAGTGTAAATGCAAACGCAGACATGCACTACCACATAGTCTATCTCTAAGGAATTCTCTTTTTGGTCTTTCTCTGCTAAAGACATTGGCCAGTGCCTCAAGCATATGTTTCAAGCGTTCCCACTCTAAGCTACGTTTCATACCTTCATTTAAATGAAATCTCTGCTTTTATTTCTTTAAATATCCTACACTCTTAAAAACAATAAAAATTAAACAGGGATTAAAAAAAAAAAAAAAAAAAAAAAAGAAATGTAAAGGTCATGGAAGGTAAGGGTTCTGTACCAATTCATCTTTTGCAAAATAAAAACACCTTTGCCTATCACAGAGATCTACATGTGCTACGTCTAACATTGAGCCAAAAAAAAAAAAAAGCTGCACTGATAATGCCGCTGGCAGTAAATTCATTCCTGAAGCAGAAAAAGCTTTGGATCAAATGAGGTGGAAGATCGCACTCACTGTTCGATTATTAAACGGTATCCTGCCTTTTTCATGTATTTTATTTTTTCATTGGATTTACTCATGTTTGTTCTGTTTGATGCACCACAGATAGCTGCATTTCATATTAAATTAACATTATCCAACCTGCCTTTATCCCTTAGAAACAGGCTGGTTTTGTCACTGAGTATTTAAGTGTGATATATGTTAACAACCTCTGCTTTGACTGGCTGCCCTAAACTGTGACCAACAGCCAACTCTAAATGCTACATCATATTAAATGAACACTATCCGTTTGACAACAGGCTGGTTGGCAGCCGGTGGCCTAGTGGTTAGGGAGTTCACCCTGAACTCTAGAGTCATCACTGAGGTACCCTTGAGTGAGGTACTGTCCCCACACACTGCTCGCAGGGCGCCCTTCATTGGTGGCAGCCCACTGCCTCACTTGGTGAATGGGTTAAACGCAGAGAAAGAATTTCACACTGTGTGCTGTGCTGTGGTGTGTTCACACTTGACTATAAGGGACCACTTTACTTTTGTTAGTGTCTTTAAGTCTGATATATGTTAATATCCTCTGCTCTGACTTCAGCATGAATGGGTTGAGCTAAACTGCTGTAGACTGAATATGTGGATGTATGTACATGACTGAAAATAGCTGTTGAAAATAAGCTGTTTTGGCTTAGTTTCCAGACATGCACAGTCTTGAAATTTTACCACAGTTTATAGTCGCTAACAGTGACTAAGGTAAGTTACACTTTCGGTTGCTGTATTTACTATTATAATTATCATGTCTATCTGTACAAGACAGCTGAACAGCCAGTTTTGTTTATTTGTTTTTTGTTTGTTTGTTTGTTTTTTGGCTAAGGGGGACAGACGGACAGACACTTGTCCACTTATTCAAAATGTTTCTCTAGTTTTTTCCTCTAGTGGCTTCAAATGAACGTTTGACAGATTTCTTTTTTCTTTTCTAGGACCCTATATACAAGCCAAGAACTATTTTGAAGCCTTTAATTCAAACTATAATGTCCCACTAACATTTCTCATACTCCTATTCAGATTTTTCTTTTAGACAAATGATCGTTCTCATTTTTTTTAAAGCAACATGATTTTTACCCAGTACATTCTGCTTCAGCCTTTTTCATCTGTGTGATCACTATTGATTACTAATGGTTGCAAATGGTTGATATATCATCATTCTGAGCAAAGAAGCTTGCACAGAAACCATTTCGTTTGCTCCTCGAGGAGGCTTGAAATGAATAAATTAATAAACTGGAGTGCTCATTGACAAAAAAACACATTTACTGTTTGAGTAAGATGCGCCTAATTAAAATAAATCCATGACTAATCTGTAGTGTTTTATTCTCAATAATTTACAGTATGTATTATAACTCTTCAGAGGACGCTATACCGTCTTATTGTGGTGCTCAAGACAGCACCAAAATGAATGTGCCCAGAAAGTGGCCTTAGTCTCATAGGGCCAGACATCTAGTGACAATCATAAGAAAATTTCACATTCGGGTTCAATTCTTGTTAGTCTGAATATAAAAATGAATACAAAGTGAGCGAATGCAAATTGGTTTGGTCAAACAATGAATTGTAAATACTGAAATGAATTTGCATTAGCAAAGAACTATATTTACATGCACATTAGAGCACAGTATAATAAAGTATGATAATGAGTCCGGACAATATTCACAACTGAGTAAAGTGTTTTCAGAAGGGACAAACAGCGATGGTAAGTTCTAGACATATTCAGTAAAGGCATTAAAACAATCACGCAAATGTCGTTGAAAAGGGTCATAAATTTATGCTTAGGCTGGGTGTCCTCAGGTCAACCAGGGCTGCATCATCCTAGTTTACCTCTATCCAATAGTGTGCACAGTTTCAGAAGATTAAACTGAACGTCCAGATGTTTTGCATGCACTGCAATGGAGAAAGCTACAGTAACTGAGATCAATAGTAAAATCATAAAGTGGGAATTTCTTCTAAGAAGGACAACACATAGAATTGAAATCACCAGTGCTGTATGGTTCTATACTGTTGAAGAAAGGACAAGTGTGAGATTTACAACAAGCAGCTTTAGAAGGATTGTTCCATCAGCTTCAGAAGGATTGTCCAGAGTTAACATCTGAATATCTGGTGTTCAGTTCAGCAAAATTGAGAGACCGCACATTCATAAAGGCATCATTAAAAATAACATTACATTTTAATTGTGAATTTTCCCCATTTCTTTTTTTTTTTGGTCCGAGCACCAAAATTAGAGCCCAAGCACCCATGCTCCTCAGCATACTTACATCTTCTTCTTTCTCTTTCGGCTTTACCCTTCAGGGGTCGCCACAGCGAATCATCTGTCTCCATTTAGTC
>JBBIGA010005859.1:0-15563 GCA_037576975.1 Alestes dentex | reverse complement strand
ACCCATGACTAATTTACTCATTTAAGACAACCCATTTGAACTATGCACCAGGCGCGATGTTCACTTTTCCTACAGGCAATATAGCGTTCTGCGCTGGCCCCTCCCTCAAAGACAACTGCGTTTAAGACTTCAGACAATGCGCGATCGAACCTGAAAATCGGGCCCTAAGTCACTTACGTATAGTATTTATACCCCAGCATTTGTGTATATAGCATAGTGTATTTCATATTGAGTTTTTGCATTTGTGTATATAGCATAGTGTATTTCATATTGAGTTTTTATTTGATTTTATTTATATTTTATTTTTATAGTGTTCTTGTCTCTGTGTGTCAGTGTAGTTGTAATGGAAGCAAGTTCCTCCTAATTCTGATTCTAATTCTGATACTCTCTACAGAGTTAGGACAATTTGTGCAACCACTGAGTCACAGCAAAAGGCAACTTTTGTTATATTGACAATGGTTTTCAAAGATTTATCTTTGAATATCTGGTCCTGATCATACTTAGTCGTAACATCTGTCTTGAGTGATCAGGTCTTAAGTGATCAGGTCTTGGAGACCCTGTGGGAGCTCCGACTACCGAGAGACCTCAGAGCAGCGTGAAGCCACCAGCCGGCGTAAGCTTGGCCGTAAGCGGTGTGACCGCACCCGGAAGCACGGCAAGCGAGCAGGCCTCCATGCTAGGCTAAAGGCTAAAGGCTAACCAAACAGACTGCATGACAAGATGGACTACTTAAGGCTCAGACACTCCACATGGAAGGACAAGTGGTGCACAAACGTCACGGTAGTCTACAGACACTGTTCCGCTATGGTGGAGTTTATGGCAGTGAACTGTCAGCCTTTCTACCTGTCGCGGGAGTTCATCTCAGTTGTTCTGGCTGCTGTGTACGTGCCACCTAGCGCTAATGCTAACCAGGCACTAACGGAGCTGTACGAGGCCGCGAACAACCTGAAGACTGCTCACCCGAACGGGGCCGTTATCGTTGCTGGTGACTTTAATCTAGGGTGACCAGATTTGGGATTGTGAAAAAGAGGACACCTTAGCATGGACTTTCTTTACCAGCTCGACCTTGGTTCCGGTGGGGTGCGGGATGGGGCAGAAGTTCAGAAGTACCAAGGTTCAGCCGTGTTTCCAGGGGGGATATGTGCATCTCGGGTTGACAGCCGTGGTCCGGGGGGGTTGATTTGTTTTATGCGCATCTCGGCCACATCTCAGGCCGACGAATATTTAGGCAGCTCAAAATTCTAAATTTCTGCCTGGATGCCAGTCACAGGTCTCAAAAAGAGGACATGTCCGGGACATCTGGTCACCCTATTTAATCACGTAAACTCTGCAGTGTCCAGATTCTACCAGCTTTTGAAGTTCGCAACCAGGGGTGAGAACTGTTTAGACCATGTTTACACCACCGTCAAGGATGCATACCGAGCTGAGGCCCACCCCCCACTTTGGAAGCTCTGACCATATCTCCGTGAATCTAGTCCCAGCATACAGTTCCCTGCTCAAATGCCCTGCATCAGTCCAGAGAGACATCAGAGTGTGGCCCAAGGGGGGCATCTCAGCACTACAGAACTACACTACAGTTTCGAGTGCACAGACTGGTCAGTGTTCAGAGAGGCTGCTACTCATGGGGGCCACACTGACATGGAGGAGTACACAGCAGCAGTGACAGGCTTCATCAGCACTGAGGATGTTACTGTCTCCAAGAGGGTGACCACTAGAGCCAACCAGAAACCCTGGATGTCTGCTAAGGTCCGGAGGGAGTTAAAAGCTCGGGATGCTGCCTTTAGATCTGGAGACAAGGCTGCACTCAGAACTGCACGCGCGAACCTGGCCAAGACAGTCAAGAAGGCAAAGTACGCATATGCCCAAAAAATCCAAGGGCACTTTCAGAACACTGGTTACACTCGAAGCATGTGGAGAGGCATCCAAGCCATCACATATTACAAACCACCACCTCCTCTCTGTGTCAGTGATGCCTCTCTTCCCGACGTGTTGAACGCCCTCTATGCACGATTCAACGCTGTCAGCAGGGAGCCCTCCCAGGTGAACAAGTTTTCTGCCTGACCACAACTGCATTGAGGAGGACTTTGGTCAAGTTAACCCACGCAAAGCTCCTGGTCCTGGCAACATACCTGGATGGGTGCTTAAGGAGTGTGCAGACCAGCTGGCCAACGTCAACGCTGATGTGTTTAACACCTCTCTGAGACAAGCTGTTGTTCCTTCATGTTTCAAGGCTACCACAATCATCCCCGTTCCCAAGAAATCATCCGTGACTTGCCTGAATGACTACCGTCCTGTAGCCCTCACACCTGTCATGATGAAGTGTTTCGAGAGGTTAGTCATGAACCACATTAAAGCTGCCCTTCCCAGCTCACTGGACCCCCTTCAGTTTGCTTATCACCCTAACCGGTCCACAGACAATGCCATATCCACGGCACTACACCTGTCACTCAACCACCTGGACAAGAGAAACACCCACGCTAGGATGCTGTTCATTGACTTCAGTTCAGCATTTGACACCATCACCCCACAGAGACTTTCCACCAAGCTGAGCAGGCTGGGCCTCAACACCCCCCTGGTGAACTGGATTTTAGACATTCTGACTGAAAGGCCTCAGTCAGTCCGTGTTGGCACCAACATCTCCGGCACCAACATCTCCAGCACCATCACCCTGAGCACAGGAGCCCTGCAGGGCTGTGTCCTCAGCCCTCTGCTCTTCACACTCCTGACCCATGACTGCTCAGTAGAGTCCAGTTCCAATCAGATCATCAAATTTGCAGATGATATGATGGTGGTGGGTCTCATAAGTAACAATGACATCTCAACCTACACAGAGGAGGTGACAAGACTGGCTGCCTGGTGTAAGGACAATAATCTCTCTCTCAGTGTTGACAAGACAAAGGAGATGATATTGACTTCAGGAAATCCAGCCCTGCTCACCCACCTCTCACCATCGACGACACTGCTGTAGAGAGGGTCGACAACACCAAGTTCCTGGGCGTCCATATCACGGAAGACCTCTCTAGGACCCTCAACTCCACCTCCATAGCTAAAAGGGCCCAGCAGTGCCTGCACTTTCGAGAGCGAACCTCCCCCCGCCAGTCCTCACCACATTCTATAGGTGCACCATAGAAAGTCTCCTCTCCTGTTGCATCACTGTCTGGTACGGGAACTGTGCTGTCTTGGACTGTAACACATGGCAGCGGATAGTGAGAGCAGCTGAGAAGGTCATCGGTGTGCCCCTGCCCCCCCTGAAGGACATTTTCCAAACTTGTGGCTTTAACAGAACCAGCAACATTGTGAAGGACTGTTCCCACCCACTACACAGACTCTCCTCCCTTCTACCTTCTGGCAAATGGTATCAAAACTTCCGTTCTGGTTCTACACGACCGTGCAACAGCTTCATACCACAGGCCATCAGGGCCCTGAATGCACACAAATGCATATAACTGCCTAGTTCCTGGTTGACCAGCACATTTCAACTACCTCACTTTATGCTTTAAACTACCTCACTTTATGCTATTCATACTGCTTGAAATGTCTACACTTTGTTTTTATACTGTGCTACACTCATACTACCCTCAGTTAGACCTGCACTCTACTGTAACTCTGTTTATTGCCAGTATAAGCACCCTAATGACCAGTAACTGTTATAATTCTACAGTTACTTGTTGTGGTTTTTCTGTGCTGCTAACTGTGCAATAAGAATAAGAAAATCATTCCAGTGCAACATATGCTCATGTGCAATAACGTGTATACATAGTGCAATATTTTAATTTCTGGTAAACTAAGTTTCCCATTCACATTAATGTTACGCTGCTACATTGTCTATTTATTATTTATTTATTGTAGTGTTCTGTCATCCCTGGAACTCTATTTACCGCGTAATCAGACCTACAGTGCAATACTCATCACTCCAGAAGGTTTACATGATGTCTACATTTGTTGTCCATTTATTCTCTGTCTGTTGTCCTCTGTTTGTTGTAACCTGCACTCTGTTGAATGTTATATGTTGCTTTATGTTACACCGTGGTCCATGGAGAAACGTTGTCTCATCTCACTTTGCACAGCTACTGATGACATAAGCGGACAGTGAGGCATAAAGTACCCTGGCAATTCCATGTGTCGTGTATCTCCAATGACCACATGATGGGATTTCAGTTTCACACTACAAATGCTGGGGTCATATGCATCCCTGACCACCTCTGAAGGTGTTTAAAGTGGTTGAATAAATGTAATAAATTTGATGAGTGTACTAAATATGATAAGTATGATGAGTATGCATTTGTGTGGTATTGTCTCATATTTTCTGATGTACCCAAACTTAGGGGCTTGGGTAGGTGTTTCTTCAGCTCCAGTCCTGGAAGCCAATGTAGTTTAGTGCTTTCCCTGCACACAGATCCACTAGACCACCCACTAAGCTGAATAAGGTGTGATTTTTTTTTATATTGATACCGGAGGAAAGTCCGTAGTCCTCTGCATTGAACCCATTCACTTGAGTGACGCAGTGGCACAATGGCACCCAGGGAGCAGTGTGTGGGGACAGTTCCTTTCTCAAGGGTGCCTCAGCGATGCCATTAGGTGTCCTGGGATTTGAACCCACAACCTTCCAGTTGTAGGGACAACTCCCTAACCACCAGGTCCAAGCAGGTTAATCACCAAACATGCAGGACACCGGCCCCAAAAAGCACTGCTCTAAGATGTACAGAAGATCGTATTTCATACATCAGTGAAACCTGCCACTGAGAATTTTTAATATGTTTTTAATAATCATATTTTCTTTCTTATTCTTTGCAATTTCTTTATATAATTAATGGAACTGAGTACTGCCTTACCAATACTGACATTCTAAAATATCCTTATATATATAAATTAGGTGTGAGAATTAACGCGTTCATTTCAATTAGTTAATCACAGAAAAAATAACCCGTAAAAAAATTGCACCACGTGACTTTAACCCGGTCTGGTGTTCTGTTGAAACATGTTATCCATCGAGATGTGCTACCATGCCCTTCTGCGCGTGTGCAGTTCCACAGTCTGGGTATTTGGTGCCACGGCCATAAATCTGTGCTACCTTGGGACACTGGCAGCTGTATAAGCTTCAAGGGAGCATTTTTCCACAGGGTAGCATGAATCGTCAGAACACCCGGTAGCATTTCTCAATGCTAGAACCTGACTGTACAAACTGGCTCTATGCTCCTCTAAAGACCTATCTATCTATCTAGGCTCTTCTGATTTAAACAGAATATATTTTCCTTGGATTATGCATATTATTTGCCTACTTCTCATCATTAGCAGTGTTATTACCTGACTATAAACTGTATGAACTGAATAAACGTAAAGGGAGCATTTTTCGTTAGGGCAGCATGAATCAATAGACTCTGCTGTCAATTTGTGCTACGGTAGCATTTTTCAGCAAGGCAGCATAAATCATCAGAACACCAGTGCTTTGTCTTAAACTGCACCTCATAGACAGACTTAGTTCTATCATTGTTCTTGCTGAAGCATTTTTTTCCCCTCAGCATGATAGGTCATATTTTTAATTGGTGTAACCATTACTGCACATTAACAGTGCAGAAACAGTTATTAAAGAAAAGAGATGTTGATTATTCATTCACTCATATGCCAGAAATCATTTAAATGTTTAAATACTTTTACTGCAAAAAGGTGTGTGATTAATTTTGATTAATTAATCAGAGAATTAATTAGATAATTTTTTTTAAATCATGTAACACCCCTAATATAAATATGTATAAAAAACACATTTTGTCCCTTTAGGCTGTTCAGTTCTGGACTGGAAAACAGGCCTCTAACAATAGTTTGGAAGAGAAAAGAGTCAAATCATTGTTTCATGTTGAACCTGCTTTTTATGCTTTGGAAGACTCTTTGATGAACATGAAACTAAGCGTGACAAAATAACCAGAGAAAAACTACAATAGTTGATTTATGTTAGCAAAAGATTAACTCAACTGTGCAAATTAAACGGTGCACAGCTAATGAAGATGCCTAAATAACACATAAAATAAATGAATATAAACTTCACCCCTGTCTTAAAATCTGGGGGTGCTGCAGCCCTCTCGGGCCCCCACTACCTGCGGCCTTGTTTATAGGTATATCCATGCATGGGAGGTACATGTGTTGCAGGTGGCTTACTTGAAAAAAAAACAGTATCTGAAACCTAACACTGAAAATCAACCAAGTGAGGTTTCCATAAACATTTGGTAGGCAGTGTATAAAGGCCATTTCCCTCTAGCATACTCTCAGTGATACATGTTCATTTTCAACAGCATTCGTTTCATTGCCCAGGATATGTCACAAAGAAGAGGGATATGACGCACTGCAAGATATGGACTCTAGCAGCATAGCTCTGCTGCCCATGAAAGGTTATGCTTTGCCTTTGGAATAAAGTGAAATGAGAACTAAATCTGATTTACTAGTCTCTTCCATTCACGTTCCTATCCTACATTTACTGCAGCATATCCAAAAGCATCTCTGCCTCCTTTTAATGACTAGAAGTCGTGGCTTACTTTATTGGTCAGTAGGCTGTTGTGTCGGATGCAAATGCTTTTGGATGATAATATACAGGGTAGTTACAAGGTAATGGGAAGGAAAGAGACTACAGAAGCACACACACATACACATGCATACACACACACACACACACACACACACACACGACCTGTACTTCCTAGAGGCTGTCTCATCATCAGCTTTAATGGCAGCGCATAAAACCAGCTGTACCGTGCAAACTTTGGCAAATTCAGACTGTGAAGATATGTGTGTGTATGTGTGGGAGTGTGTATGTGACAGCCTCCCCCTTGGAGGGTTCCCATCTGGGCCGGTGTGTCGCGTGGGCTGGCAGGCGCGGATTAAGAGGGAAAGTTTGGATTGATGTGATTTAATGGAGGGGGTCAGCCAGGCAACCTAACGCTCCTCATTAACACACTCTGATGGAATGTGAAGCAGCCACAGCTTAATATCCTTCTAATGGCACTGTTAGACTCACACACACACACACACACACACACTCACTCACACTCCCACAGCCACGACAGGGGGCATGTTAAAGTTAGACTTTATCTCCCACTATCTGGATGTTGTGTGTACTAATCCGGAAGGGTACAGTTTCTCAGCTTATCTTAGATGGCTGCTTTTGTTCAGATCTTACACTGTCTTGTTAGTTCTTACAGTTCTGCATCTAGTGCCTGAAATAATGGATCCGATACACCATGGTAGTTTCTCTGAAATGTAATTTTCTGATGCAACATGTGTAATTTTTGGGGTGGAATATTATTACTGGAGTAAAAGTGCAAATTTCTGAATGTGCAATTTATAATGTACAATTTTTCTGGTGCATTATTACTGTTTTTGTCAACGCCTGTCACTCCATTGTGTACCTGCGTGTGTATATGTATCCACAGTCATCTTACATATATGTATATATCCATTCTGTACATATATACATACATATATTTAGCTGCGTTTACATTTATCTACATATACAGATATGTACATATATATTTTCCAATATTCACATCCGTATTTATATATCTAGATTGTTTGTATAGTGTACTTTTTATACAGTACTGTTGGTATAGTTGTACTTTTTCTATTCCTTAAATTTAGCTGCTCTTACCTTTGTACTGTCCACTTTCTGTCGTAACCACTTTTTTCCAACGTGTGGGCCTAATAAAGTTTTATCTTATCTCACCTTAATATTCATTTATTTTTAGTGTCTCTGTTTATCTCGGTGAAAGTGACCATTTCTCAAGAAGAAACGCCTTTATTTCTTTGAGAAATGAAGAATATGGGACCCTGTCCTACCCTTCCTACCCTTCCTATAACCGTTAGATCTCCTCATTGGGGACGTGACACAAGATGCATGAGTACATATAACTTGGATATATTTGAACATAATGAGTACTCCGTGTTTTTGTACTGTCCTGTGAAATGACCTTGTCTTGCCCATTACTGAACTTCAGCTTGCTACAAAAAAGTTTTGGGTTTTTTTTGTGAGATTTTGGCCATTGGCCAGTTTGAAACTCCAGTGTCAGGATTTAGTAACTTCAAAGAGTTGAATGTCTTTTTTTTTTTTCTTTTTCTTGTTATTCTGTCCTCTCCCTGAAGGGGAATGTGTGTTTGTGCTTTCTGTAGCAAGTTGGAATAGGAATAAATAGTTTAATTTACACTTTCAGAAGCTCTGAAATCACAAAATTGTTTGTCAGCCAAACCAGCACATTGTGCCTGTGTGTCATTTGTTGCATTCTTGACTTTCAAGGATTGACGTCTTGTGGACTGATATTATTGTGGAACCCATGATAGATTGGATTAGATCACACTGAAACACTTTTGCAATTCAGGAATGCCTGTGACTTCATCTGCAGCAGACGTTTACGTTTTCTGCTGTCTGATAAACAGGCGGCTGGATAACTAAATCCTGACAGATCAGTCAGCGTCAATATTGTGCTTACTTTGTTTCCTTCTTTGATCTCCTATACAATCCTGCATTGTGATCATACACTTGGCCAGTATTCTGACTTTACTTCTATTGATCGGAACGTTCTGTTTGACAAGGGCATTTAACCTTCCGCTTTAATCTCCTTTTGTTTTGCTAATGTGCACAATTAACTGCATATTTACAGAGCTTTTGCTGAGGCAGCTTTATTATTATCAATCTAGGGATGGGTTAGGACTTTTCCTAGTTAAAAACATAGAATTACAGTGTATATCTAGATAAAAAAGTTTATTTTAAGTTTATGTTAATAGTACATATTAATAAAAGGGCTGAAATGGGCCAGTTCATTTACTCTATCACAGTGTACAGCTCCAGAAAAAAATAAGAGACCACTGGAATTTATATCTGTATGAGTATGACAGCCATTCCATGCCATTGTCTGTTAAATTCCTACACAAGCACCTCATTCTGCTTTATGAGGTACTGATTAGTGATCACCTGAATCACATCTTATTTAATGAGGAAAAGTATAAAAACACTGCTGTAATCAACTCTCTCCTCTCGCAGTGTGACCAGTTGGATAGTAAAACACCACTAGAAGTAAGTCCAAGGTAATTATTGCCATTTTGTTTAAAAGTGAACAAGGGATTTGTTTTCTTTGAGTTATTCAAGTTCTGTAAACACTACATCGTTGCTCTTATTTTGATGTGTTGTCATTTTATGCTTTAAAGAACAATATTTTTATTTGAAAATTAGGAGAAATATTGTCAGCAGTTCTTAAAAACTAAGACAAAGCTGTTCAGTTCAATACTTGCACCTATAAAAGATAAGACCAGTGGTCTCTTATTTTTTCCCAGAGCTTTATGTATTAATATAGATTATAGAACACTAAGATAAAGCCGATGAACTGACCCATTTAAGCAGTTTTGCAGCACATAACTTAACAAACTGATAAAGATCACATGCATATTTGAGATAATTCATCAAACTTGTCATGGTTCCAAAATCTTATCTGAAATTCTACACAAATTTTGCAGTTTTTATCAAATTAAAAGTGTTCTCAGACATGACATTTCTAAAGCTTCTTTTAGCTACAGTGTCCAGATGGCAAATGAGAGGCTGTTGGGCAATACAGTTCATGTTTTCCTTTATTATTTAAATTTTTTGAGACTGAACTGAAATTACTACATGCTCATTATTTACTGGGAGCTTTCTGCAATCTGAAATGTGCTCATTTTGTAATCAGCGTATGTCCTCTTCCTATGTCCAAGGAAGCCCAACAGTCGCTCCCTATCAAACCTCAACCTCAGCCTTTACTCAAAGGCCCTGTCTCCAATCTGTTCACGGCTCTTTGAAAGTTTTATGGAGGCATGATGGGGAGGTTTGAGGCTTTCCAGTGTAGATGATTAGATGAGTACTGAGTACTGTATTAAAGACACACACATACACTTTGCTATAGCCATCTGTCCCTCTGCCCCCACACTCCTCCCCCATGCACAGCTGGCTGTGCTGTAGTTCTTGCTGCCATGCAGCTGTGCTGTGGCCTGGCATTAGAGTCTCAGAGAGCTTGCAGGTAAGGGAGGACAGGATGGCTAAAATATAACATCATACTTGATCATGTTTTCACAAAAAGTATCACAATAATTAGGTTTCTCAGCTGTTTGCGCAGTTAAGACCGGACAAAATGCACTAGCCCAGGGATTCCTTGTTTCAGTATATACGAAAAAAAAGTAGTTAAGGGGAAACAGCAGGAAAAAATCAAATAATTGGTATAAAATAAATATGATGCTCATTTACATGTAATATATACTATATATACTGTTAATGAGTAATGATGTAAATAGCAACAGCCCTAATCATGATAAGAATAACATACCAACATATTTTCCACTCCTTGTTGTAAACCTGTACAGGCCATCATCAGCCAGCTACTTTATCACCCTGACACACTACAGAACAAGAGGAAAAAAAGGGTGTGTGTGTGTCTCTAAGAACTGTCCAAGGTCATTATCTTAATCCTCCTTTTGTCTCCTGTGGAAATGGTGTTGTTTTTAGCCTGTCTTGTCCAAATGAGGAGCGACATTAAAGATCAAGGCTGAATTAAGTCTTGCATCTCAGATGTATAGTGTCGCTTCAGACCTTGGGGTTTTTCTTATTATTGAGCGTAAATGTGCTCCTCGGTTAGCTTGCCTTTAGCCCCTTCGGTGTGTGCGCGCACTCTCTGGATAAATTATATACACATTGAAAAGGATAGAGGGCAAATAGCTTTTCTACTTGATGTTATATTAGTCTTTGCTTCATGAGAGCTGGTGGAAGGAGTAGCTGCTAACATCAACAGGCCCATCCGACAGCTGCCTCCAGTTATTGACAGGCAGTTGACTCACACTTGAAAACTTCATTATGCATTTTGCCCAGTGGGTCCACCCACCACTTCAGGCCAAATGAGAGAACATTGGTTACATTTATGTCTCATAAACCAGACTGTTCCATCTCCTGCGGAATCGAGCACCACTCCATGGTTCACAGTGATGCTTTTAATTGCATGGCAAAGGGTTCGTCACGGGGGGCCTCTTAGCTGAAATCGCCCTGACCTTCTCTGCGCATGTGTGGTCATTGTTCAATATTTCTGTAGCTACTCCATTAACGCATATCTTTCCTCAGTTGCCTGGAGCTCTTAGACCAGTCCAGGGGAAACAGAGCTGCCGTGACTGTAATCCGTTATCAGGTGCAGATGCTTGTGTGCCTCATCTCAGCTTAGTCCACCTCTTCATAGTGCAGTACAAATTCTATTTGATTTTTTTTTTATTAATTAAGCTCCAGGCCTTTTCAGAGGAAGTTAATAAGACCTTTGTCTTGGACGTTTGAACGCTTAAAGTAGCAAAAGAGGCTTTCATTTCATGAGCTTTGTTGGTTAAATATACTTGTACAACCTGTTAAAAAACAGTTATTATGGTTTATACATGGTTTATAGTTATTATTTATAGTTATATATTTTTATCATCAAAGCAACGAATCGTTCAGTCCTATCATGAACTCGTATTTCCTGCATGCTTCTTTTGTAAGCTCGAAGAACATTTTATACACCTTGTTTATACACATTTTTTGATTGGATGGTTTTATAATAATAATCAGGTAACCATCAGTTATTTTGACAATGACAATACAATTTTAGACAAAGGCTAAACTAGGAAATCTTTAAAATATGTCATACTAAAATTAGAAAATATGAAACACAAAATGAGAAACAGTTGAATATGTGTTTCAGTCAGGCTCTGTTTCTTGTACATTATCATGCAAACTGCCAACTAATCGTTGCTGATTCATTCAGAAGCTACATTTTAATAAAGTGTTTTCCTTTATTGTTCAGGTAATAAGCGTAATTGTGACAGCCTTACTGTTTTGATTTGTTTTATTAACCTGACGCAAGAGGCAGTCTTACACACAGCTGTAAACATTATCCAGGCACAAACCAGATTTCCAGAAAGACAATTTACAGTTCAGATATGTGCCATAATCATTTAAAAGTATTGTTAATTCAGTGAAATAATTCAGTGAAGTAGACAAAAAAGTGCCTTTCCAAAAAACATGTATAAGTATAGGTTGCTGTTACTGCGAACTGTGTACCCTTTGCACATTATTTTAAATCCACCAAATAGTGCATTATAAAGTGCAGATGTGTGTTCTCTGGAGAGGATTTGCACTGATGTTGGACGAGAAGGCCTGGCTCGCAATCTCTGTTCCAGTTCATCCCAAAGGTGTTGGATGGGGTTGAGGTCAGGGCTCTGAGCGGGTCAGTCAAGTTCTTCCCCACTGAACTCATCCAGCCATGTCTTTATGGAGCTTTTTTTATGCACTGGAGCACAGCCATGCTGGAGTAAAAAAGTTTTTTTCCCAAACTGTGTCCACAAAGCATGATGTTGTCCAGAATGTCTTGGTATGAAGCATTAAGTTTGCCCTTCACTGGAAGTAAGGGGCCACAGGAATTCAATAATTAAGAAGTGTTGCTCAGTACTTTTGTCCATATAGTGTATCACTGATTTATGACTGTATCTCGCAAATTACACATATATTTCAGTTAATTAAGGCTTTGTTAGCTGTCAAAATTGCTTAAATTAAAAAATATATATATATTTTATTGTTGTAGTGCAGAACATAGATCACCCCACACTCCCGCTCCACCCCACTTTATTTTGATCCTTTCACCTTCCTCTAGGTCACACAGCCATTGTCAGGGTACAGATTGATAACAGACATCATCTGTCACACATAATCAGTCTCTGTGTGCCAAGTGTCTCCCCAAACCCCACCCACAGCACTCCCCCTGTGACTGTTATGAACACCAGCTCGGGACTCCAATTTGTCTCCCCTAAATGACTTATCAATAAGGCCTCTAGGATCACTCACATCTGGCAGTGGACTGACAGGCAGCCGCTGGTTTCTCACTTTTAACAGTCCAGTGAGGTTATACTCTCCTTGCTCTTCTCAAGGTTGAGGTTCTTCTCTCCAAGTGACTCCTCCTTCAAAGCTCATTACTCTCCAAGGTTTTTTTTTTTTTTTTTATTAATAAAGCTGTTGATTAGGCTGATGTTGAGGGGACCCTCTTACTTTCATCATTTGATAGTGTTCCAGGAGCCTTGCCAAGGCCATTCTTTTGGCTGCCAGTGTGAGGGATACCCTTGAGGCAAACATTAGTTCAGGAGCAGTTCAATAGACTGGCATGCTTTGTAAACACAATGATTTTTTTCATTTCTCCAGCCTCATCTCCAGAAGAAAGCACAAGCAGTCTGTGTGCAAGATCTGAGACGCAATATTGCTCTTCCAGCCAGACGTATTGCCAGAAAAAGCACAGAACTTTGTGAAGTCGTTTAATTGGTTTTATGTAAGTGTAGAAGTAAAGTGTAGATGAATTTAAGAGGCTATACACTCCTCATTTTCTTCCTTTTTTGGTCTTTATTGTTATTTCCTTCCACTTTGGTTGATGGATGTTTTTGTTTAATATCTTAACAATTGCCAGCAATGTATTCCAATTAAACCCAGCTTTCTCCAAACGCAGCTGATGAGGTTTGTGAGGTTTGCTTCTTTAGACTTGCAGTAAAACTACAGGGCTATTACAATAGAAGTCTTTGTCACCCAGAAAGATTTTGAGCTCTTTTGCTTGTTAGCTACCTTATAGTTCCAGTACAAATCTAAAAAGCAAACTTCAAATACTTAACATGTCTTGACCAATTAATCTGAGCTAAGGAGGGAAAATTATGTTAATTTTATTTCTTTTTTTTAGTAGATTTTTCAGTGTGTTCATGCACAAACCCATTTACACATGCGTTTTGTTGGAAAAAGTTCCTTTGACAAATGACAGTGGTTTAGATTTTGGATGCATATGCAATATCAATAATTATGCAATAATTATGCAATAATCAGTTTATTTGTCACAGATTACTTGATTACAAATAGAACTGACACTAACAGTCCAAATAAGGACCAAATATTTGCAGAATCTTAGCTGGAAGAGAAACTAAATGATGATGATGATGATGAAGAATATTATTGTTATTGTTGTTATTATTATTATTATTATTATTATTATTGTTGTTGTTGTAATTATTGTTATTGTTATTATTATTATTGTTGTTGTTGTTGTTGTTGTTATTATTGTAATTATTGTTATTATTATTATTATTATTATTATTATTATTATTATTATTATTGTCATCATCATCATTATCATCATTGTCATCATTGTCATCATCAACATCATCATTATCCTTTATTTGTATTGCACCTTTTTGCATTAAAAGAAAAGCAGCATAATATAATCAATAGATTCTGTTCCTTTATAGCACCAACCCCAGTCCTGGAGACCCCCTGCCCAGCACATTTTACTGCTTTCTCTACTGTTGCTTAGCTGCTTAGTTGGATTCACTAATTGATTAGATATGTTGAGATTAGGGAAAATGCCTAAATGTGGGGCCTCCAGACCTAGGGATGTGAAACACTGTTTTAGAGGGATTTTTTCAATTGACTTTAAATGTGCAACTGACATTTGCAAACAGATCCTGTGTCCAAATTTTATTATTTAACGCGATTCAGAAGCATAAATGAACTAAACTTCAGACAATGACTAATGACTTTGGAATAGAGAGCAAATGCTGAAACTTGTGGCAGGGATAAGATCAGATTTAGCCTAATTGCTTCTGTACTGTGAATATCTCTGAAAATCATCTTGGGGCAATGACCATGTTGCGTGTTCTCTCTTTTCCGGAGAGCCGGTGGTCATCATTCTTCTAGTTGGCAGCAACATCCATGTAGCAGCTGCTTTTCTGCTCTGTCACTGGCCCTTTCACAGCCTCTCTGCCAAAACTACAATCGTGGCCTACAAGTTTATGTGCATGGACAAACAACGCCCTTGCAGCCTCTGTAATCTCGTTTGATTTGCTGAGAGCTTGCTGAGGTCTAGTTTTACTGTCACTATTTACAGCCGTAATGTGTGAGTTTGTCTGCCAAAGCTTCTCTTTGGCCCCTTCGTTTTCCTTCTCCTGCCCTCCATCCTGCACTGATTTACGTCTGTCCTTCTCTCATGGCTTCCCAGCCTGTGATGTTGGTTCGAAACACTACTCTGTTTCAGATTCCAGGGCCACTGGTGGACACTCTGGCTAAATCACTTCCAGGGTGGCCTAGCATAGCTGAGATAACACCGTTTTTTGGTCTGTTTTGTGGATTTAGAAACAACTTTATTTCACCAAAATGGGCTCCTGAAAAAAAAACAAACCCTTGCAGGCTCCTCTAACGCCGTTGTAGCCTAATTAGTGTACATGCTCACTAATCTATAGCCAATTAGAGAAAGAGTGGTTTGGGGCATTCAAAGGAATACTTTTGTGTTTTTCAAACTAATTTCTATTTGCTTGATTAATTACCACAGATGATGACTTCCCTGTTAGAAAAGAACAGAAAGAATGTTGATAGGAACACAACAGGGGGATGTTGCAGCGACTGCCCATCAACTTCTATTGTGAATGCTTTTTGATGAGTTAATTGTGTACATTTACAGCATTTAGCAGACGCTTTTATCCAAAGCGACTTCCATTCCCTAACTACAGGGGACAGTCTCCCTGGA
>JBBIGA010005803.1:0-15567 GCA_037576975.1 Alestes dentex | reverse complement strand
CCCAGAGGGGGCGCTGGGGGGTTTTAGCTCATTTCCTGTTTCCCTCTATAAAAGAAGCAGAGGAAGCTAGGCTAAGCCGGGGGTGTGTATGTTCTGGTAATATAATACATTGTGTGTCTGAAATCCAGTCTTGGTGGTTTGTTCCCTACCCTCATTCCTGATAACAATCTTACCGTACTGAATAAGGTGAGGTTTGTTACAGTCTGTTCCTCATTTTGTCTATTTCTTGTGCTGAAATGTGTGTGTTAGGAGGTGGCACAGCTCTGGATGTTTGTGGCTCTGGTTGTGGACTTTCTCTCTGGATCTGGCTCATTTCTATCTGTGGGTATTGAGAGGATATGATGAGGTGGACCCCATAATATTGTCAGTACACACCATAAATAAGAAGTTATGAATTCTCCAGTACCACCTGCATTCAGGCTCTCTCTTTCTCTCTTTCACACACATATTTGTTCTAGTTGGAGAGGATGAAGAGATCACAACCTCTCATGTCTACAATCGTGTTCACTGCTGAATTGGGGTTGTTATGGACACATATGTCAGTACTTAGACTGCCATCTAGTGGTGTCAGACGAGTCTAACACACTATGGTCAAAATTCAATATGGCGGAGAACACAAAGGAACATTAAACTGGCGGCTCCATACACAAACATCGACCAGGAAAGAAGTCCTGTCATATTTTATGGCTTATTCTGATATAGATATTTATAAAAGTGTTGTACATATGTCATTACATGCAAATTTGAATAAAAGCTTAAAAATAACAACTTAGTTTGTCACTGTACATGAAGTACACCTAAGTGTACTTATGGACTGACGCTCTAAACATGGAAGTACACGTACTTATGGACTGACGCTCCTCGAAACATCTAATATGCTAGTAAACATGCACATGTGTAAAATAAGAAAAAAGCTATCTTTGGTGGCTTATTCTGATTTAGATATTTATAACAGCGTTGTACATATGTCATGACGTGCAAATTTGAAAAAAAAAAAGTTTAAAATAACTTAGTATATGTCACTAAGCATGAAGTACACGTAAGTATACTTGTGGACTGACGCTCCTTGAAACATCTAATATGTTAGTAAACATGGACACATGTAAAATAAGAAAAAAAGCTATCTGTAGTGCAGCTAAAAAGCTGTACATTGTCCCAATGAAATAACATTTTTTACTCTGATGTTCAAAACATGTTCAAAAATATGTGTGTATGTGTTATTAATACAGGTGGTCAGGAAAAACACTGCTGTGTTCAAGGTGGAAATAAAGAGATTTTCACTCTATTACACAAAGGTGACTTTACTGTGTCTTATGGAAATTCGGAATAAGAATCCACATATGTGGACATTGTTTTTCTCTAAAAGTACATCATATCAAAATATGATGCTTAGTTTTCATTCTAATTAGGTTCCAATAAGCCCAAATTGCAAAATAGAAATAAAAATGCATGTCAAAAAACAGCTTGGGCCTTAGGAGGTTAAAGATGTTGTTGATGCAATAGTCAAAGCTTTCGAGTTCACAGGTCCTGTAATTGTATCCTTTTAGCCATAGTTGCACATATACAGCATGAGAGAATTATCTATCAACAAAGAACACCAAAGCACAAGAGAATTGCTCATTTTTAATGAACAAGAAAATCTGTGTCTTAAGGAAAGGATGCCAGCAAAAAATATCTGCATCAAATGGATTCACCTAACAAGATAGTAATTCCTCATGCTCATCACCTGCTAACAGACATGACATTTAGTCAAGGTCATTAAATGTGTGCATGTATGTCACATTCTTAAAATGAAAGAACTGAAACAAATACACAGCTGGCATACCACAAAAATTGTAAAAGATAATAAAAAGCTTGCTGTAATTTGAGTATTTTGATAAAGTGAAACATACAGAGACTTGCAGTATGACCTTGACCTCTTGTGTCCAGTACAACACCAGCAAATCTGATGGTCAATTGAACAAAACGGCTAGAAATACTAAAGTCCGCCGCTACCATCCCAACTTTACCTTCACTCCCTTCCATACAGGTACACACATCTCAGACACACAAACATGTGACATTTAATTTGTCAGCTCTCCTCCACCTCAGTAAACAAATGAAAGGGACCGTTGAAGGACCACCAGTGACCAGATCATTTTTGACTGGTGAATTTTAAGCTTTACATGCACACAAGTTTACGTGCACACAAGAGACTGATTTCATTATTTTAATTAGAATCGAGATGGTAACACAAGCTGAAACAAAGACTTTTCACTCATATTCCTGTTTACTTGTGGAAAATATGATTTTCATGTAAATACCTAACTGCCAAAATGTTTGAGAAATATCTACCCATACCAACTAGTCTAAATATCTTTTTTTTTTTTTACATGTACCAAAAAGTTAGGGGATGGAAAACAATCCTAACTCTAACAACTTTAACTTTCTCATTGTGTGCTGCTAACGCTACGGTACTTTCCTAACATGAAAGTAAGTCTCAGACTTTATTTGATCCTTTACAACTAAAAGGGAATGTTTATAGTGAGCTCAAAGAGAAGGCATTTGGACTTTATCCACCGCAAGAAAAGTCGACTTGTACTCTTCTCTTATGGACAGGCGTGAGTAATGAGTGTGCTGGTTTAACAGATCCACATAGTAATGGATATGCATTTGTCCATGCAACAAAATGACAAATCTGTTGATGAACTGTGCATGGAAGAAATGTGAACTATGGCTTGTACCTCAGTGTATACATGCTTCTGGTTCGTTTTAGCCATCAGGGAGACATGTAATGGACGAGTTGGGAGAATCTTCAACCTGTCCACCCCCGGGATGAACATACTTCTTCTTAAGAAGAAAATAAAGTCTTTGTTCTGAGCAAAGAATCTTTTGTCAGTTTGCTGATTTGCTCACCGCCATTACAATGCTCAGGTTGTAGACAAAACCCCAGTGTGTTTTTGGAGTCCCCTCCCTTTCACTATAGTGTGTAATCAGATGACTTCTGGGTGAATGTGATCTACTCAAAAGAAACTTCTGGAGTCATACTGTCATTAAAACAAATCACTCAAACTGTTTAATCATTCTTTGCTAAACTGTCTGATAAGATCATTTGTTACGAAAATCTTTGTGTTAATCCACCAAACTCCAATGATCATTGTGTACACAGTCCCCTATGCAGCCCGCTGTGATGCACTGTGTGTTCTGACTCGCAGCAATGAGCTGGTTTGCATCACACCCAGGTCCCCATGATCACATTTTCTTCAGATCTGCAGTCTAGGTTGGGGCAACTGTTAGGGAGGCAAGTGGTGCATTTGCTCAAGATTACAATGATGTGGGGATCTATTCCATCACTTCAACTCAAAATTTGGATCCTGGAGGAGTCAAGTTGTCATATGAATGGGTAAGAAAACCATTTGGAGTACCGTCGGCTCCTGTGGAGTTCCAAAAGTCCATGGAGGAGCACTTATGGAGGATGAGGCATGCTTACCTTATCTAGACGACAACATGGTTCACTCCAAATCATTTGAAGGCCACTTACAAGATATGAAAATATTTCATTGGACCAATATATTAACCACAGGGTGATACTAATAAATAATCTTTAGTGTGCTTGCTCAAGCACACTATTGTTCTTAAGTTTTATCTTCTTCTTTATTCTTCTCTTTCTTCCGTTTACCCATTTTTTGGCCCCCTACTCCTCCTAGGGCTTCCGAGATAGAGATGCCATTCCAACTCTGAAACGTCGGGCCCAATCTGGAATAGCGGGCTTGTTCACAGCTTTTTGCTATGTCTTGTCGTTCGTTCGTTAGTTATTCCCGTTTTTCTGGTGAAAAAATGTGGTAAAAGTATTGGCACCCTGAACTTTCAGATAGTCCTGCTCAGGCACACTTCGTCCCAAACTTCATGTTATACCTCAGGCCAACTTCCCGACACACAAAAGCGGTCGTCTTTTCTTTGTCTTTCGTTTCCCCCATTCACTTCCATTCATTTTTAACCCCATTGTAAGGAAAGCAGTTTCAGAAGAAGAAACTTTCAGGCTCCATAAAGTTACCAAACCTTATGAAACTTCATGTGAGACAATATGGACAAAAGTATTGGGACACAGCTGTCATACAAAACTATGTGGACAAAAGTATTGGGACACACACACACTAATGCTATGCTAATGCTAACACTAATGCTATGCTAATGTTAATGCTAACACTAATGCTGTGTTCTGCATTTGAGCAAGCACACTTTGTATTTTCTCTGTGGAAATGCAGTCTAGTTCTCCAATACTATCCAGTTTCCATTAGCGTAATGGCAGGGAGGGTCAACTGCTCTCTGTTACAAGATGAGGGTGTAGTACAAGAGAACAAACAGGAGTACAGCAACTGGAAAACCCTTTCCAAGACTTTAATGATGCACAAGCACAGTGCTGTAGAATGGTGTAAAATAGGACCCACATATTCCTCAAAAGGAGTAGAGGTAAAACATTAAAAGAGACTTGATGGGCTGCCAAAAAAAATCACAGCATATTTTAGTGAAAAAATAAATGTTGAGGACCGACTGTGGGCTTTTCAATAAGGATTTTATTATACATAACAAATATAAGTCCCCAGGAGTAGATGGTCTTGCTTTAGAATTTTATTTGACCTTTTGGTACATTTAGCACAAGATTTTCTAATTAGTTCGACAAGACTATCAGCATGGCAGGCAGTTTTAGAGTAGGAAGTGTCATTAATGACCAACCTTGGAAACTGGAGACCCTTGCTTTGGAGAGATGCGTGCTCTTTAAACACATACTAGAACCTCAAGATTTGGGTATTTAACTTCAAGGTGGAAAATGTAAAAAGAGCTGGGCGAAGTTTAAGATGAAATCATCACGGAAGGCGGTTTAAAACAGCAAAATCTTACCTGAATGACCAGGAATTATAAGCTCCAACTCAGTTAATCAATAATCAGTCCAGTTAATCAATAATCCATTTATACCAGCCATTCCTGTTTCAAAGTAAAACAATGAACATTGTTTGGCAAGAAAAGCTGCATCCTCACCAGCCCTTAGGCTTCAGAGCTTTCAGAACATTCAAAACAGAAGACATACCCTTGAAACTGAGGGAAAGGATATGCTTGTGGTGCATGGGGGACTACAGCAGCTGTTTATGTCGGGTTTTCAAAGCCTTTCAGTACCAGTGTTTTGGTGACATTTGACGCTTAGTAGTACTTGTTTAATTTGCAGAGGTAATTGAATAATGAACTGCCACAACTAGCTTTAGAAAACAGTGTGGGCAATGGGGGCTTTCATCTGATGTCACACTCCACTCTTGTTTATACTCAGTAGGCCACAAGGTGGAAGCACTTAAGCCTCATTTGTACCGGTACTGCCACATGACCTGCTACTCGCAGCCCACGCAACTGACCACAAAAAACATCTGCAGCCCACAAGCAGATTTAATTTACTCGATCGGCTAAATCCGACCAGATGAATGTAAATACACAATACAATATAGCCTTACACACAACGTATACAGAATGTAGCCTATAGAATTTAGCAGTTAATTCCAAATAATATCCAAAATACTTATGTTTCTGTACATTTATTGATAATACATGGATTCCATATGGTCAAAAGCATTTTATGTTGACTTGCATTAACAATATAGCTAGTTAGTGTGGACTTTGCCAGACCTACTATGATTCTTGACCTACATGTTTTATTTTTGCAAATTACTCTTACAACAATAATATTTATCTTAATTAAAGTACCAAATTAATCTATCTGGTAGAGGAACTGTATTAAGAATGGGTATGGTTTGTTTTTTACTGATCCCAGTATTGACGCTGATACTTCTTATCAATACCAATACTTATCGATACGCTAATTGATTCTTCTCTCCATAATTTGGTGCAAAAAAAATATTTCCTGTATACATAATGATGGCAGTGGGATCGCTAAAAATGTTCCGCTCAACAAATGTGTGGTGGTGATATGCAGAGCATCACTGCCTTCTGCCCTACTGATGCAATGAGTAATCAGCTATTTGAAAATGCCAGCTATGTTAGAATGCCTTAATGCTACATAAACACTGATAGCAGCACCTCTTGTCTAGGAACTCATTCATATTTCGGTATTGACCAGTCAGGAACTGATTTAGTACCTCTTCTCGATGCTCATCCCTACATTTTGTGTCCACACTCATACTTACTAATAGCAAATTTAGTATACATTTAGTATACATGGTCCAACTTAGCATTCGAAGAGGACTATAGCATTCTACAATATAGAGTCGTGTAATTAAATAAATTATTAATTCATTATCTGAGCCACTTATCCTCAACTTGTATACCACAAATCCATATTTGTGTTATATATTATTACCATGCAATTAAAATGTCAAATGTTGTTTAGGTAAATTGCATTTTGGGCAACTGTCAGGCCACTTGTCTTTGCAAATGGGTTTAAAGAGGGATACCACATCTCCTCGTCTCCCAGCAGCTTCTCCATGTGTACCATCTAGGGATTAGATGCTGTAGAGATTAGTTGGTAAATCCTTTAACAGGAGAACTTAATAACATGTGAGTAGGAAAATACTGGACAGCACACCTCAGATGTCCAATGCTAAGTACAACCATGTCCACCAATGCATGTATCATTTTTTTTTCCTATGATCTGATATGTGCACTTTGCAACAATGTCAGAATAGTCATTATGGAGGCAGTTTACATGACTTTGCATGTGAAATTAGGCAAGGGGTGTACAGAGAATAGCGGGCCAGTGAGGATATTCAGTGTTTTTCCATGTACGCATCTGCCAATGCTTTTGCAAAACCAGTTACCTTCACAGAGAAAGTGTGTCTAGAAGCATCATAGTGGAAGAGATAAAAGTTCACCCTGCTTGGCTCGTTATGTAACAGCTGCTTCTTAATCTGCACGTGCAAAGCTAACCTGCTCCAGAAGTCACATGCCATGCTCATGCCACACCTCTTCTACACCCTTATTAAAAGCCAAACTGGCTCAGTGTACAGTTTTCCTTGGAAATTTCTGGGATAGACAGGTGCATGTGGGGACCTGTGGATTGGATCTTAACTTCACTCCTGGCTGACCATGCAAGAACGCTGTCAGATCAAGTCCTGTTTCTTTCCCAGTTTGCTTCGAAGGCAGAGCTCCTGTCATACGTGCTGCTGTTCCTGGTAAAAATGCCATTCCCGCCAGTGACTCACCCAAGAAACCTCTCCAGAGAAGGGTCATGTTCGTCACCAGTGTTCTCCATCAGGGCTGCAGATAAAAAGAGCTCCTTGAACTTTCGACTGAAGCAGCTGGGCAAGAAGGCCTCACAGTACAACAGCAAACTACCCACCGGCCATGCAGTGTCCCCACTCCAACTGGAGGGCAAGTGTTCTTTGTACACAACCCCACAACGTGAAGACCATTCTTCAAAAAATGCCTCAAGGACCAGTTGCTTTGGAGCCAGCTCCAAAAGTGTCTCAGCATCAAGCTCCAGCAAGGGCATGTCTTCCATTAAAGGGTCGTCATCAAGCACTTCGTCAGAGACTTGCAGCCCTCAAGCCTCTTCAAGCAGCTCAGGTTCGAGGGTTGCCAACAAGAATAGTGAGGCTGTGAGCTTCTCCTTGAGATTGACACCTGAGGCAGTCCTGCTTTTGCAGAGGCGTAATCATGAGAAACAACTCCGTGGCTCCAGCAAACCACAGTTCCGGCAGAGAGAACTGTCAGCCAAACCGGAGCCTCGAACTAACATCCCACTTCTAAAAATCTCCCTTTTGAATGACCGCCACCAGTACGATGATGTGGAGTATGAAGACGCACTGGAGCAGACCGTGGACCAGAGTGTCCTATTGAAATGTGCTGAGTGGCTCCGTGGGGTCGAGAAGGCAGCAGAGACCACAACGCTTAGCAAAGTGGCAAAGGGCAGCCAGAAGAGCATCTAGAGGCTGTTATGTGCTGAAGAAGGTCTGCGGATTCAAATGAAGCCTCTGTGTCATGTTCTGTGTGCTACTGAGTGGGAAATGTATTTAAGAATGAGAAGAGAATGTAAGTGAAGAAAAGAGTTACTATTTGAATGTATAGGGGTATACAAAAGGTCAAAAGATATTTTTTTAATATGAGAATGAGTGCATGTCCTCTACAGAGACCACCGTTCTGCAGGTGTTAATGTACAGTTAATGCTATTTGCTTAATTTAACATCAGAACTGTAAAATGTGGCTTGTGCAAAAGTTGTATGTGCTGAACTAAAATAATTATGAACTAAAACCTGCAGAAAATGGCATAACCTTTAGTTGCCCATAGAGGATATGTTTGACCAACAATTTGTCAATATCTGTTTCTTTGTTGCATTGTGTCCATTTGCCAGATTGGTCATGTAATGCGTATCACACATAATGGAACACATGATATGAAATAAAAATATTTAGGTTTCAATATGAATATGCATCACTAATGCCCTATGCCCTTATAAATACTTAGAAATAGAATCAAACTTAAAACACTATGGCAGCAGCTGAAAAAGGCTTAGGATCAGAAGATGGCCTCCCTGTGGTGTCCTCTGATCTTATTAGGAGGTAGCTAAGTCACACATGTAGCCCCATGTGCCAGTGCAAGATCAGTTCACCAGTATATTACTGCAGTTAAGTCCAGGGAGGTGGGTGCCCTATTAGGTTGTAGTTAAACGGGGGCTGGGGTACTGCTTGTATAGTGGAGTCAGGCTACAATGTGCAGATGAGCCTCAGACAGTGTTTCAGACAGGGCAACAGGGTGGATGTTACTGAGTGTTTTGATGAATCGAGGTTTTCATGTATTATTCTGGTTAATTTTCTACCCTTAAACACACTAATTGACCAAGAAGTTTTCAGAGGTCTTACATTCTACATTTTATTTCATTTTTTTGTCTTCCATGAAATTTGTGTGGGTTACAAATATAATTTGTAATTCAGTATTACCCATTAACCTGTATAGTAGTTATTTTTCTCATTGGCTGCCCTGTATTGCAGGGCATCTAAAAGGCAGCAAATGACTGAAATGCACCTTAGAACTTCAGAACGAATGGGTGGGCCTAAACTGTGACAGCACACAAACTATGATTTCAAAACATGCCCTTTTTGCAGCTTAATGTCTAGGTTTAGACTGTATGAATGGGAGGATAAATATACATTTTGAAATGTAATATTTACACACTTTTTATATTTACACAGATTTTTAATTTCAGAAAAGTGTAATCACAATATGTAGTAATATAATTGCAGTACTAGTAGTATGTCCATATCATGCAGCCGTAATTTGATAAAAAGCTACATGGCCAAAGCAGTCAACAGCTGGTCCCACATAATGCAACATAAACTTCAACAGTGGACAGCCGTTGTTTGATTAATAAAATTAAATAAAAGTACAAATACCACACTTACACACACACAAAAGCACATACAAGTCTTGCATACAAGAGAAATGGGAGGGAACTCAAACTAGTTTACATGTATTTTACATTGGGAATTCACAGGCAAAGTAGGGTGACACCCCTTTTCCATCACTATTCATAACGAGAGCAGCCCAGTGATTTGAGTAACAAAGAAGTCTCCTACTGCAGTGACAGGCTGTGGGATAGATGACACTCAGAATACACTTATTTCTTGAAGAGCAAAGCAACACCAGTCAAGCCATTCTTGTTTTTCTTTTGGATCTCACACTACTTTTGATCTTGGGCACCTCGGTCTCCCAATAAGGTAGGTATATAAGGTATATATATATATACACACACACACACACACACACACACACACCGATTAGCCATAACTTTAAACCCACTGCACTGACAGTACAGTGTTACCTGTTAAATGGGTGGGATATATTGGGCAGCAAGTGAACAGTTGGTTCTTGAAGTTGGTGTGTTCAAAGCAGGAAAACTGGGCAAGGATAGGGATATCCAGAACAGTAAGTCTATGAGGTCTTCCTAGTACACAGTGGTCAGTACCTACCAAAAGTGTTCCCAGTATGGACACCCAGTAAAACAGGCAACAGGGTCATAAATGCCCAAGGCTCACTGATGAGGGCTACCCCATCTGGTCCAACCCCATGGAAGAGCTACTGCAACAAGAATTCTTAAAATTAATGCTTGCTAAGATGTGTCAAGTCACAGATGCATTAGGGGCTGTGTAGCAGTAGACTGGTCAGAGTGCCCATAGTGATTTCTGTTCATTGCTGAAACTGCCTACAATGGACATGTGAGCATCAAGTCAAGCAGGTTTATTGTCATTTCCACTATATACAAAGTACACAGTAAAACAAAACAACATGCCTAAAGGACCATGGTGCAATACAAGAACAGAAACAGAAACATCACAAGACTACAAGTGCAGACAGAGCAAAATACAGAGTGCAAATTAAAAAGTGGGTGCAAGAAAAACATAGGTGGAGGGACACTCTCCTCAGTCTCCAGAGGAAGTAGAGGCTTTTTGGGCTTTGGGCTGTTGGGCTTTTTTGGTGATGGAGCTGCTGTTGATGGTCCACTGTGATGTGGACACCAAGGAACTTGGTGCTCTGGATGATCTCCGCTGAGGAGCCGTTGATGTTCAGTGGGGAGTGAACACATTGTGCCCTCCTGAAGTCAACTGCCATGTCTTTTGTTTGATACACAGTCAGACAGATTGTTGGCTCTGTACCATTCCATTAGCTGTTGCACCTCCTCTCTGTACACCACATCGTTGTACCTTCTGATCAAACCCACCATAGCTGTGTCATCAGCAAACTTTATGATGCTGAAGTCTATGAACAGCATTGTCACATAAGTGCCCTTTTTGCCTAGCTGGGTAAGGGCCAGGTGGTGATGGCATCATCTGTGGAGTGCATGGGACCACATGCAAACCGCAGGGGGTCACATGAAGGGGGCAGCTGTGATTTGAGTGCTACGGGGCGATAGTCCCAACTTCTTTGGCATGGGGATGATGGTGGTGGTTTTGAAGCACGTTGAAAAGACGGTGATGCTCAGAGAGATATTGAAGATGTCTGGGAGAACATCTACCTCTGTGCACACCACCTGTAATGTTGACTGGTCCGGCAGCCATGGCCAGACAGAGCACCCGGTCTTTGGGTTGGGGTGGTCATCTTTACCATTTTGTGCTTCAAACCATGTGTAGAAGTGATTCAGCACATTTGGAAGGGCCTCATCATGACAGGCAGATGTAGTTGAGGATGACTTGGATGTCCTGCTACATAACCCATGCATGTCCTGGATGTGGCTGTAGGTTTTCTAAACATGTGTACACTTTGCTGCTCTGATGGTCCAGAATTGCTTGGCCTTTGCTGTTCTCAGGACAGCCTTATCACCTGATCCGAAGACAGTGTCTCGGGTTCTCAGCAGCTCGCGCACATCTGCAGTCATCCATAGCTTCTGGGATGTGTGGTGATTGTTCTGGAGACAGTAACATCATTGATGCACTTACAGATGTAGTCAGTCACAGATGCCGTGTACTTCTCCGTGTAGCAGCCTCCCCAAACATGTCTCAGTCAGTGTGTTCAAAGCAGTCTAGAAGAGCAGAGATAGCACCTGGAGGGCAGATTTTTGTCTGCTTCACATCGGACTTGGCGTGTCTAACGAGCAGGCTGTATGCTGGGATACGCATGACAGACACCTGATTGGAGTAGTCGAGGTGGGGGCAGGGCTCAGCATCATATGTGCCAGCAATGTTTGTGTGTAAATCCATTCCAACATGTTCATTCCCCTCACATACTGATGGAATGTAGGGAGAACTGACTTGGGAGTTGCATGATTAAAATCTCCAGCTACAATTAACAACTCCATCTGCTGAGAGTTCTGCAGCTAGCTGATGGCTCTGTTAAGTTCTGCCAGCGGGTTGTTAGTGCTGGTTGGGATGAACACCATGACTGTGAGCACAGTGGTGAATTCCCCCCTGGTAAAGAAAATGTTCTGCATCTAACAGTCAAACTCCAGCAGTGGTGAACAGTAAATAGAGACTAGTACAGCATTCACACCAATGTTAATGGACACACAGCCCATCGGAACTGGGCCTTGAAGCAATGGAAGAAAGTGGCCTGGTCTGATGAATCACATTTTCTTTTACATCATGTGGATGGCCAGGTGGGTGCTTACCTGGGGCAGAGATGGCAGCAAGATGCACTATAAAAGGAATTCAAGCTGAGATGCACTGGACAATGTGCCAGGAAACTATGAGTCCTACGTTCATGAGGATGAACATTGTTACAGTACACCCCTTCATGGCAACAGATTTTAACATAATGGCGGATCGGTGTATGTGTAGTGAACAATCTAGAAATATTTTCACTTGTTTTCACTCTTTTGTTTGAGTATAAACAGGATGCAAATGTTAAGTGCCTTAAAATTTAAAAGCGCTTATATCTGCCTTCATTCATAATTGTTCAGGACTTGCTTGTAGTTTTTTTTTTTTTGCACTTTTTAAAAAACAATTAGATATTCCATCTCTATAATGCTTCACAGTTGTCAAAGCACAGAAGTGATTCACATTTTGGGCTTTTGTTTTTGAACGTCTGTAGATGGAGGAGTTGGATGAAACTCAACTGAAGAACGAGGTGGATAGTCTGAAACTGCAGCTGCAGTTCACAAGAGAGAAATCCTCTGTAACTGTCCCCGAGTGAGTGGCAAATAAGCACCTTTTTTGATTTTGTAAATGTTTCCATTTGCCCATTTGTCATTTGTCAAATATTCACACAGTGTAAAAGGAAAAGCTGCTTTAGGTTAAACTGTCATACATATCTTGATTCTTCTCTTACTTCCAGGCTGGTGAAATGGATTGAGGAGAAAATGGCTGAGGATCCATTTCTGAATGCGGAGATGATGAGGGAGAACCCCTGGGTGGAGTCAGGGAAATGTGTCTTGTTATAGTAACAGCTCAGCCACTGCGCAGTCCTTCAGGAATAAACGCTCTTTGGTCAGTACAGTAGAAAATTGCTTGTTTTAGTCAATACTTCAGATAAAATATTAATAGGCATAATTCAAATAGTTTGTCCTGGTGTTGCAATATGCAAATAACCTCTATATCCAGGCAATGGCTTCGCTGTGTGTATTAAACCATGTAAAAATAAATAAATAAATATGAAACAGTAGCATCAATAATAAATCTTTAAGAATATTTATTCACAGATTTTGCTGGAGATGTTACAAAACAACATGGTTTATAAGGTTAATATGTATGATTATCATACATTATTCAGGGTTATGAGTGTTTTCCAGCACTGCTTTCCTAAAGAATCCAAGACCTCAGAGTAATTCCCTAATGTAGACATTCCGACGCACTGCATTGGACACGCCCTCATTGAACCTAAACCACACATCACTGTTGCCAACAGCTTTGCCGATCTGCAAGGTTCCATTCACTTTACCATCTTCACCTTGACAGGAAAGTAAGAGAAATGAACATTTTATGAACAAACATTTGATAATCCATCTGTTTATGATATGTGAAGGAGAGTGCAGTAACCAACCGTCTGCCAAGCTGATCATGGGCTTCTCTTTTGGTACGATGGCTCGTCCAAAGAAATCCAATTCAGGCTGTAAAAACCGCAAGAATTAATGTACAGCAACATAACCTTGCAACAAAAGCTACAGTTGATGCTTCAACGCTGATCCTCTATTAACCCAATTAATTTTAGTCCAAGGGCAAGGATTTGTGGTGGGCATTAATATAAGGCAGAGTATAGAGGATTCCAGATGGTTTAATGGGATTCTACCATATTTTGGGAGAACTGCAATGCACATAGTGTATACATTAACATGTTTAGCTTGCACAATCATATACAAGCCTTGTGGGAATTAAAGGCATTGGTAATTAAAGGCACTGAATAATCAACACAACATGCTGCAGTTGTAATGCAGTATGGCTCACCTTGCTATCCACAACAGTCTGTTTGACTATATTCTCCAGTCGCTGCTGGTGGTTCTTGTTTGTCTGTTTCTTCATCTCAGGTTTCTTCACCTGTTCCCTCTCAACTGCGTTCATCTAAGGAGGACAAATTGCAGGGCTAAGTTTGTCTCGTAGCAGAAAAAACATCCAATATAAAATTGTGTATTTTATGGAATTTGCCTCAAACAAATGTTATGTCAAATGAACCTTGGAATACGCCTTTGTGTCTATTAGTGTCTATCTCAGATGTCGAGAAAGGCCTATGTAGGTGTTGTGTAACCTTGTGAACACTGAGGGTAATATGTTAGCACCCATTTCAATAAAATGAATTTTCAGCTCTCAGGTGCCACAGCTGTTCAAGCGTAGGCCCAATGATTGGGAGTTCAAAAAGACGGTAGCCTTCAAGCTCTCAGTGTTGGTGGTTTGGTCAGATAGTGGGATAGTGACTGGAACTGGAAGCACCTACTTGGGCAGAAAGTCGATCAAGAAAAAAACAATTGCAACAATTTGTTGTTCTCTTTGTCAGAAGAACCAAACTAATACATGTTCCTATTAAACAAGACATGTGAGCTGTCTTGTTTAATAGGAACATGTATTAAACTTTAAAAAAAAAAAATCACGTCTTGTTTAATAGGAACATGTATTAGCTTGGTTCTTCTGACTGATAATGTTTTAAGACAATTCAGACAGTATGCATACATATCAAATGAATATTATTTATCACTAAAAATGTTTAAACAAAGAAACTGGTCACTTTATTAACCATATTTTTCAGAATCAACTTTTATGAAATGCTGACAAAATATAATATATAATATAATAAAATATAATATATAATATGATAAAAACCATTTTCCAAAAAGCAGGGGTATTTTTAATATCTCATTAAAATAAAACTTCTGCTAAACAGGGCAGTCTGATTACTTTAAATATACTGTATATTGCAACAGCTTACACTGATTTTAGACCCAGACTAGATCTGTGTTATAATTTAAAGTATGCACTTTGAATAATAAACAGGGAATCTGCAAGTTATTATAAATCTGTTTTCAGTCTACATGGAGACACAAGGGGGAGATATAAGCATATGTGTCACTGAAAGGAAGGAAACCCACTAGTTATACATATTTCATGCATATGAAGCAAATGCTATAAATTGCTGTATATGATTACCCAATTAATAGTCAAAAACACTAGATTACTTGGTTACTAAAATAACCAGTAGTGACAGCCCTAAGTAAATTTCTATATTTTATTTGGATACACCCACCATGTCCGCATTCAGACTGACATGGACAACAGTGAATTAAACTCTAAAATTTAGAATTTAAACTCTAAAATTTAAACTCTAGAATTTACTCTAAAAACCAAGGGAGGCACCAAGGGTACAATGGAATGATTATATATCAGCATAATGGATTCCACATACCAACTATGTAACTATGTTAGAGTGGAGAATCCAGTTTGTCATCAGTATCTCACCATTTGAGGGTTGCATCTTTGCTGTGCTTGCTCGACCCTTCTCATTTTCTCAAGCTCCGTCTCCCTGGCTATCAGTTGCTTCACCTGATAGGTTAGTTGCTTCCGCGGGGGGAGACCAGGGAACCGTACCACATCCTCTACATTACTACACACACACACACACACACACACACACACACACACACACACACACACACACACACACACACACACACACAC
>JBBIGA010005793.1:0-15568 GCA_037576975.1 Alestes dentex | reverse complement strand
ACACACACACACACACACACACACACACACACACACACACACACACACACACACACACACACACACACACAATAAAAACCACCTGTCAAGGTGGTAGACTCCTGAAGACATTTACATTTACAGCGTTTAGCTGACACTCTTATCCAGAGCAACATACAAGAGTGCATTATAGTCCACAACAATTGTCCAATAGTCCAATAGTCCAATAGTAAGCGTAGACTTAAAATCAAGAGCTGGTTGTAGACTAGGATTCTACCAGAGATGGAGTTCATATAGAAAGCTATCAGATCATATAGAAAAGCCGGGTTTTCCATATGATTTGTGAATTTATGCTAGTTAAGAACTCATGACATGAACATGCAGTTGTCACTATTGGAAGACAGCAAGGGTCTCAGCGATTCTAATGGTCAGGGGAAGTTCGTTCGTTCCACTAATTCAGTGCCAGAGAAAAGTCTCGATGCGAGTCTAATTCGAGTATCCACAGGAAGCTAGTCATGGGTTTGTGGTACTGGGGTGGTGTGTGAGAATTTTGGTGTATTGAGAACCAGATGTGCTTCTGCATTCTGAATCATCTATAGTGGTCTGGTGATCTTCAGAAGGTGAAGAAAGAAGGTATCCGCAAGCTTAGGAGAGATAGCAAATGTGAGTTGTGAATGAGAGCTCCTCAAGGAGCAATTTGCCTAAACAACACAAACTGGACAATCAAACGTTAGGGACAGTGCAATAGACTACATAACTGTGCAAGTAACCCGTGCAATAATAATGATTTATTATTGAACATGAATATGACTGTGAAAGAAACCAGTGCAATAATTACTTATTGCCTGTGCTATAATTACTTATAATTACTTATTGTGCAATAACAATTACTTACAATCACTTATTTTTGCTATCATCCCACAACTATTTATCACTACTCTGTTGTTTTTGTCCCAAAACTATTTATTATCATTACTCTGTGTGACTGCTGCTATTTTACACTTTTTACACTTTTTTTATATACTTTTAAAAATATTTTATATTCTTTTCTTCTTCTTCTTCTTCTTCTTCTTCTTCTTATATTGGTTTCATTTTCTTACATCGGCTTTTACAAGACCTGTTGTGTTTTAAATGCTCTCACCCAGTTGTTTAGCTGTCACTATTGTCGAAGTTGCTTGGGTCCATATGCTTGCCCATTTTTCCAACACATCAACTTCAAGAACTGACTGTTCACTTGCTACTTGCTATCCTGACTCTTGTGGAAAAGGAAGCTCACCACGAGACAGAGTTAAAATTAACAGGTGTCCGGTTCTCAGGATCCCATCAGCAATCCACCTTCCAGTGGTGGCCCCCGTGCACGGTTTTCGACCCCCAACCCTGGATGGCGGAAAGGATATTGGGATCCGGCTCGAAGGACCAAGTTGTCCGGCTCGAAATTCCAAAAGAGTCTTGTGGAAAAGGAAGCTCACCATGAGATGGATGCACGCATAGGTCTGTGTCTCGGCGTCGTTCTGGCGGGGGGGTGCACAGCAGTCTGTGTCTCGGCGTGGTTCCAGGGGGTGGGGGTTGGGTGGTGTTGGGGCACAGAGGTCTGTGTCTCACCCGTGGTCTGTGGGAGTTGTCGGTACCCGATTCAAACCGGAAACCCGATTTGCACTGCACATGCGCAAAAATATGGGTGTGTCTGAAATTGCGCACTTGCACACTTTTAGTGCACGATTTTAGTGCATAGTGCGTTCACACTGACAACCAAGCTAAAACAAGCTAAAAGTACCCGGATGGTGCACTAATAATGGCCAAAAAACGCAGTGCGGAACGATGGACACTACGCACCCTAAGCGGACGCCATTTTGACCACGTAGCGGAAGTGGAGGAACTTTCAACAAGTTTTCATAGTTGAATAATGGCAGCCAACAGGCAACTGGTTCGGTTTTCACCTGATCCATGTACCCGATTTAGACCATGTGCACACACGCTATTTACACGGCAAGGTTTATCTAGGATTCCATTTCTAATTTCTTTGTAGACTTGCGAAAATCAAGACCTTTGAATTTTATCGCCAATTACAGGTGAAGCACCTAACTAACTAAAGTAATTTACTTTAAGAAAATCTAAGCAATTATTTACAGACTGTTATTAATTATTTTAAAATGGTAAGTTAGTTTTTCTTTGAATACATGTTTGGTAGCCTAGCATCGACTTATGTGCCCAGTCCTTGGCGTACTGGGTAGCTGTTGTTTCACACCTCTAAGGTTGGGGATTTGAAGATGGCTCCTGGCCTCCTACTTGTGTAGTGAAAGCGATCGACTGACATTTGCGCTCTGTCACACTTTGCAGGATTATTTCCTAACAAGTGAATTTAGAAGCAATGCTGGAAGCAGAGACCGTGTAAAAATTCAGCAGGTGTCTTCCAGTTTTGTGCTGAAAGGTATGCTTTAACTAGATGAACAAAGATTAAGAATGTACTGCTTTTGTTTTCTTTTGTAGATTACATAAAGGATTACATAATGTTTTATAAAATATGGGGTTTTTTTATTTAAATGTTTAAAATGTGTTAATGGCAACCTTTTTGTAGAATGCCTCTATTTTTTCTCCATTTCTTATTATTGTTTTATTTTATATGGTATGTTTTGTTTTTTTCTTCTTTACAGATAACAGGCTTTTCTACACAGGCCCAAGCTGGTGTTACATGCGCCTAATTGTGTTGTCAGAGGCTGAGAAAAGGTCTGTTGATGGAGTGCCACAATAAGCCTGGGACTGGAAGTCATAATGGGATCAGAGGCACTAGAAACAGAGACACTAGAAATAGTCATTTCTGGCTGTTATTGGCCTACTCTGAATAAGGATGTGACAGATTGGGTAATGTGTTGACACTGCTATGGTTTGGGACAGATTTTTGACATTCACTTTGTTTTAGATTTGTTTGAGCTCAATAGGATTACGACACATTTTACCACTATGATGGTTGTAGAGTTTCTTACTGAATTATTTTTTTGTCATGAACTGTATAGGGACCTTGATCCTTATGAAAATGTTATGTGTAATTTGTATTCTCTCTTTAAGGTAAAATGTTGTCACCGCTACCAACCGAACAATCCCTTGAAGACTGTCGCCCCAGTTTTGCATTCTATAAACGCGCCATTCATTATGCTGATTGTAATTGCAATGCAAAGATTTCGCAACACTGTAAGTTAGCTAAACACATATTTTTACAGGTGAAAGATGCCTGGGAAGTGCTTGGCTTAGACCCTGATTGGACCACTACCCAAAACTGCATGCCATAACGTTTACATATTGACCTACCTGACCTGTACACAAAATGGGTAATTGCTGAACCTCTGCAGTCAAAGACTGCAAGTCAGGTGTCTTTAGCTACTGTATGACCACTAAATTGTACATGTTCGGCATGGTCAGGAAAATCATCACGGACCAAGGCAAAGAATTTGTCTATGAGGTGAACATTTTTTTTTTTACTTCACACATGTACATTTACATTCATGTACATTTTGTGTGCAACAATTAAGAAAATATTACTGTTAATTGTTTGTCTACAGCTCAATGACCACATTTTCAAAATGCTCAATATAAAGCATGCTGTGTCTAGTGCATACCATCCCCAGACCAATGGCCAGGTAACTACATTATTGTATTCAGGTCTTTTTTTCTTGGTATCCTTCACTGGTTAAGATAAGATAAAGATACACCTTTATTATTCCCACAAGTGGGAAATTTGCTGAATTACTCACAAATGTTTTATGTACAGGACAAAAGTACAAATCAAACTATCAAGCGGGCTCTGAGGCAGTATGGAAATGATGATCATACTGACTGGGACCTTCACCTTCCTGCTGTGGTCTATGGCATTAACACTGCCAAGCAGGTCTCTCTTTGTACAATTGCTTTTATATTGTCACCCGCTAAGTAATGTAAAAGCAATGCATTTTAAACAGTTTTCAATGAAAAAAAAAAGACAGTGTGAAGACAACAATTTTTTTCTAATTGCAAACTTTGGAACTCCACCAGGTACAGTCCCTATTTTCTTCTCTTTCACCGACATCCTCGCTTACCTGAAGTCATCAATGCTTCTCCCATGGGAGCTGATTTTGGTGTAGCTGACCCAGAGCAGGACATTGATGCCAAAATCAATGAAATGAAAGGTTTGTTTGTATGGAGAACACAATATAAATCTTCATAATAATTTACTGTATGTGTTAATTTAGAAGTGCTGTTTTTTGTAGGTCCTCAGCAATATGGAGAGGGCACAGAGCAGGCAGAAAAAGAAATCTGGATGCTCAGTTGACACTGGGGATGAGGTACTTATTTCCCAAGACCCAAAGCAATGCTGCACTAGAGACATGTTGGGAAGTCTGCACAAAAGACCTTTTAAAGTTCTGAACATAACTCCAAAAGGTGTAGCAACCGTGAGGAAGGGTAGTTCAACGGTTCAGAAGGTCAACTTGGCAAGACTGAGGCCACACAAAAGATCAAAAGGGTTGTAAATCCTATTTATGAATTTATGGGATCTATACATACTATTCAGCCGTTATGTTCATCACCAATTAATAATGACAACAAAAAGATTATATGATTGACTGGTTATCACGCATAATTGTTTCTGCTGTCAAATGTACCGAGTGAGAGGACGTATCTGCGGGACCATCGCTAATCACAGCTGGAATGGCAGGTGGAACATCCGTATGCTCTGTCGGGTCCACACTGGGAGAAACACAGAGGCCCTCTTCAGAATGAATTGGTTAGCATTGTGTCTGCCCTGTAATGCATGTTACGTGGTGATGTTGTCATTCGCGTCCTGACTTACAACATTTGATTTTGATATTTAGTTAACTTACGTCCTGGACAAATGCCGACAATCAGGAGAGATTATCGTGAAGGATGGCCAAATCTGCCTCACACGTGAGGACTTTTGGAATCTGGGTTTAAGTCAGTGGATGGAACCAAACGTGAGCTTGTTTAAAAGATGTTTATGTATCACACTATGAAAAAAGCATGTAAATGAAGTGATACATAGCATATTTAATCTGAAGTGTTTTCTGTGATTCCTTCCAGATTGGAAATGCATGCCTCAGGATGGTGAAGGAAGCAGCACGGCAACATGTAATTTGTCATCTGTAATACTCAAATTCATTTGAATAGAAATCTTTCTTCTTGTTTATGATACTGTCTGTACTTTAAGGGAAAAGATGTTCATATTGTGGACCTCTATGCTGTTCCCACATGGAAAGACAGACCTGTAGGTCCACTACTTCATTTGCCAGTATTTTCATGTTTGTGTGTTTTTGTGCTTTTAAACTTACATATATGCCTCTGTACATTAGAAGGACAGGTGTATACAGCGTACTGTATCTCGCTGTGCCATTGTTTATGCATGTATTCCTATACTACTGGGAAAATTTGGGGCCTAAAGATGCCATACTTTTTCCAGCTTGGAGTAGGCAACAGGATCAGGCATCTTCTCTGTGTTGAGTGCAGTTTTGAAACATTCAGATTTTAGTTTCTGTTGGAAGTTGGTATTGTTTTGAATTTATTTTCAGAATATCCAGTTCAGGTGATATTAGTACCCCAGAGGGAAATCCTTTTTCTTGATTCCCTTCAGCCACATGGCTTTGGAGATTATGTCTACAGAACATTATTTAGGTTGAAATTAAGAATGACATTTTGCTTGTTCGATGGCAGTGTTTCTTATTTCCATCCAGCTCAGGACACACATTGGGAATGCACCCTTGGCAACATGAGAGACACTGTCCTGTGGCCAGACTTGTTCTAAGACCACAGGTTTCATGTGCAGTCTCATTCTCAGGCTACAGGTTTCACCCATAGTCTTGTTCTCAGGCTACATCTTTCACGTTTAGTCTCGTTCACAGGCTATGGGATTGATCCATGAATTACAGATAACAATTACTGTCCTTGTTTTCTCAGACAAATTTAAGCTGGGTTTAAGGTGGTAAGATATTTAGTATTTTCTAAAACAGTTTCCACAGCTTTTCACACTTGTTCTAAATCAAATAACTGCAGTGGGCGTTAAATAATTAAGACTGAATGATTTTTATAAAATACCTATTTATTGACCTATTTATTTTGATATTATACTTTAGGGATTCTGACATTCTATCACTTTATAAGGCCTTCTGTATAAATTTAATAATAGTCAGAAGAAAATTCTTATAAGGATCTAAGTGACATTCCTAAAGGATTTTGCTTGTCTGTATACTTATGTAATTAGTATATTTTATAAAGACCTCAGAAACTAAGCTGTTTAATACTGACCTAGAAGTGCGCTAATAAAGACTTATTTCGTAATCGTTATCCTGTTTAGCGTCAACAATAGAGTAAAGGTGAAGGGCTACTTGACTTTTACTCCAAGATCAGTTAATTTAGTTCAAACCCAGAAGTAAATTTAAAGTAGCATTAAAAATAACAAATAGATTATAATATAAGTGCACACACACAAAGAGCATAAGCAAACTTTCAGATCCACAACAGAATTTTGAAATCTGCTTTTTATATATTTTTAGGACGATATTCCATCAATTTGCCGGTGGTGGTGCATTCAGCTTATGGAGGGGTTTTGCATAGAAGGGTATTAAAAACACCATTGGTAATACACTGAAATGTTCAAATGTCAGGTCTTGGTTGTGTAAGTGATGTAATTGTATTACTCAGACATGGCCAGAGGTTTGCCTTCTGGACGGTGGAAGCTTCACATCTGCTGAAGGGAAACCTGGAGACTGGCCTTCAGAGTGTCTGCTCTTGCTCCTGTCAAACCTGATGGGGAAGCTGCTCCTTCTCAGGCAGTTTTTCCTGATATACATTTTTACTCATTCCATCCCTGATATTCACTTCCAACTACAGACAGGTGCCATGCATTAGATTATCATACTAGATGTGATTTGCATGTATTTAAAAAAAAACGACTTTTTTCCATCATCGAAGACCCACAGAGCGCACCTGAGCATTTTGGAGGCAAAGAAATGTGTTGAGAATAACAAGTCTCACTTTAAAGCACCTGTCTCACCACCACCTTTGCTCACATTGACTGGAGAGAACCTGAAAGAAGCCCTTCACAGATTCGACAGATTAGAGGATGTCCTGGATGATGATGGAACAGGCCGTCTTTCTTTCTGAGTTTACATTTTCCTTTGTACTGTTGAGGATATGCATAATTTTTTAGAAAATGTTAGGGACAAAATGGACCTACTGTCCTTTTGTCAAGTAAGAGAGTAGTAGAAAAAATGAAATGTTTTTGTTATCTGCGAAAGAAATATCTCTGCGTTTAGAATTAATTTCTATTCTTTAAAAAGGTCTATGGGAACTCTGTAGTTTTAGATTCCATATGCCAGTGCAGATATTTTTTTTCTTTTGAGAGTTCACTGAATGTTGTGGTTGTTTTGTTGTTGTTTTAATTGATTAAATATAAATAGATATATTCAGTGGAATGGTATGGGTATCTGTGGTGAGCAACTCCTGTAAAGGAATAAAACCATTGACGAGCAGGCTGAAATCAGTTTTTTAATTATTATTTAAATGAGCCTCAGTCTGTTGAATGTCTGTACACAGTTTTGAACATTGAACCTTAAACACACTCAAAATTATAATACATAATGCATAAACATTAAAAACTATGCAAATCAATATCTTCATATAAAAGAATTACAACTAATTACAATGGTCTAAATCGGGTCTCCTGCTTGAATCTGGTGAACATATGCAGCAGTTGTAGTGCAGTGTGGCAACCCGATTCAAAGAGGAAACGACGTATTTTTGCTCACGCGCAGTCCAAATCGGTTTCCGGTTTGAATCGGATAGCGCCAGTGGTCTCGTACCGGGGCAGGTCGAGGGGCGGGGCGGGGCGGGGCACGCAGTATGAAGTCACAAATTAGGTACACATTTGTGCTGTGAAGACTGAAGACTGCCGCGCATTTGCGCACCACTTATGTCAACCCCTGATTATATATATGTGTGAAACTTAACGAGAATAACAATTCTTCCAACATATCCCATTACAGGAGCCTTTGCAACAAGATAATCATTGGTCTTCACTTCACCTGTCAGTTATGGCCGGTCTTTGCACCCGGTCTTGACTAAACCTGCCTTGACAAATGATACACCTACAGAAGTGGTCACCAACCCCTGGTCCTCGAAATCTACACTATATGGATAAAAATGTTGGGACACACCTCTTAATTACTGAGTGCAGATGAGCCCTTTACCAAGACAATGTCATGCTTCCAACTTTGTGGACAAAGTGTTTTGAGGAAGAACCTTTTCTATTCCAGCGTGACTGTGCCCCAGTGCACAAAACAAGCAAGATATTTTTGGATGAGTTTGGTGTGGAAGAATGTGACTGGCTCGCACAGAGCCCTGACCTCAACCCCATCCAACACCTTTGGGATGAACTGGAATGGAAATTGTGAGCCAGACTTTCTCGTCCTACATCAGTGTCTGACCTCATAAATGCTCTACAGAATGAATGGACACAAATTCTCACAGAAACTAAAGTTCAAAAATATGTATTTGAAAGCAATGTCATTGAAGTCCCTGTTGGTGTAATGGTCCTTTTGTCCATGTACTGTACCTTCCTGGAAAGTCTGGTTCCAGCTACAGTCCAAAACGCCCTGCTCTGGCAAATTAACTTCTTCTGAAGTCTCTGACTGGCTGAAGCATTAAGCAAGGAGGAGGGAACAGCATGTTAGATGCAGGTCGGAGCTAAACATGGAGGGATGGTGACCACTTACTCACAATATGTCTAGCCTTCCATTTTAGTGATGGAAGTCTTGTTAACTGCTGAACTTCAAACGTTTATGAGCCTTTTATTTGTCAGGTTTTCATTCTGAGAATAGAACTGAATCTGCTTGTCTGAGAGCTTAGACTGTAAAAATCCAGTGCAAATTGTATTTTCATATTTATTCATACCAGTGCATTTTGTTACCAGTGCATTTTGTTACCAGTGCAATTTGTTACCAGTGCAAATTGTATATAATTTGTATACTACTATTACTATTTGTTTGATGGTGTAATTCCAGCGCTGATCCACAAAGATCCGTGCTCTCCCTTTTTATTATTTGCATGTTGCCACTTGGTCAGATTATCCACAGCCATAACTTAAAATTCCACTGCTATGTTGATGACATCTAGATATTCGTTAGTACTAAATCTATTTTGCACTCTTCTCCCCAGTAAATGGATGAAAAGGTTTTGCAATTAAATACAGGAATAGCTGAAGTATTATTAGCTGGGCCCAGAAAACTTGGAATGTCTACTTATATTAGACAATGCTTCAGACAATGTTTAAATGAGGCCTTCACTGCTTGCTAATATTTTGGCACGCTGTTTGATTCTTCATTCTCTTTTGAGGCTCATGGCACTAATTCACGGCCCTTTTTTTCATTTTTGTTATCGCAGACGATCTCTAGCCGTTACACACACTTAGTGATGCCCTTTATATTCTCCTATATCGATTACTGTAATATCCTTTTTAGTGGACTCCCTTTTAAAACCAGTAACAGACTTCAGGTCATTCAAAATTCAGCTGTAGTGTAATTACTTACGACAAACAACATCACTCTTATTCTTAGTCAATTGACTTAAGTGATGTTCAGTATGAAATTTTAAGCCAGGTACTCATGGGTTGTCCCCAGCACATGTTAAGGAGCTTATTCAAGTTCTGTAAACACTGCATCATTTCTCATACTTATATACCCCTTGTTCATACTGCTCCTCTGAACAGCTTTCTGCGTACTGTTCCTTGCCCTGGGGATGGCAGATTGTTCAGTGCTGTCGCACCTAAATTGAGGAATTCCTTAACTCTCTCTTACTGAAATCATATATGTCTTCCCTACTACAAGTATCTTCTAAAGACCTTCCTTATTAAACAGTACCTTGTTCTTAAATGTTTTGTTTTGTCTGGGTTTAGACTCAGTCCGGAATATCAAAACCGTGAGAAAAAGAGCTTTGAAGAAGAGAAGGCGTCTGGTGGCCTGGTGGTTAGGGAGTTGCCCCTGTAAATCAGAAGGTTGTGGATTTCTGCGTCGCTGGCTGCCCATGGCTTCACTTGGTGAACGGGTTAAATACAGAGTAGAATTTCACACTGTGTGCTGTGGTGTGTTCACACGTGACAAAAATGACCAGTTAAAAAAAAAAGGACATGTCAGAAAGTAAGTGGGTGAGTGAGTTCAGGTTGTGTGAGCTAAGGTTTCGTTGGTGTTTTGGACGTTTTTTCACTTTTGTGAGTCTGTATGTACATTTGGTAGTCCCAGCCAGCGAGCACCACCCTTCCCCAGGCCTAGTGGACCAAGAGGTCATGGTTCGAATCCTACCTTCAGCATACAACCACTGGGTCCCAGAGCAAGACCCTTAACCACAAGTTGCTCCAGAGAGACTGTCCCTTGTAGTTAGGGAATAGAAGTCGCTTTGGATAAAAGCGTGTGCTAAAAGCTGTAAATGTAGATTGCTGGAAACGCCCCCTGCTGGGGAGCTCCTGCATAGCTGGGAGCTGGCCTGCACTCACTCTATTTTATTCACTTTTTCACTTTGATCTGGAGGCTTTGGTCCTCCATGTAAGCACCTCATATTATGCAAAACTCACTTTTTGGATATCCATTTATGTCTCTACTGCACCGATAAACACTCCAAGTGCGAAAAAAAACACAGATCCGTTTTCTGTGAGTCAATTGAAAGATTTTGGTGTCAGGAATCATATGCTTCTGAGAGCCGTTTCAACGGCTCCCTTATTCTGACATCAGCATGGGGAAATTTGCATAGAGCCACCCCTCACTTGTCGAGCCCCCACCCACTAGATTAGTTGAAGATCTGCCATTTTTGTGTGCTGTTTTTTTATTCAAGAATAAAGCTGGTGAGATCCCTTTATGTGAGAGTGATTTTGTGCAGAGAACTTCATGAACATGTTTTGTATAGCCCAGAGACCTATTATAACTAAAGTGAGTTTTGCATAAAATGTCCCCTTTAAACCCACAGACTTAAATCAGTACCTTCTTGCAGTGACACTGTAATGCCACAAGGTGGGGATGTGGTTATATTTTCTGAAAGCACAGATCCCAAAAAAAACACAAGAGAACTTATACTATTTATAAAATCTAAATAAAACTGTCCAAACAAGAAACATTAGAACGGTCTAAGCGCTGTATTCACATTAACTTTGCTAAGTGAATTACAGACACACCACAATATATTTAACAAATATTCTCCAGTTAATTTTTCATGAATTAAACATATTAAGAATATTTGTATTGCTAAGATTATTATATACATATAATATAAAGTATTAATGTTAATTCAGTTAAAATGATGCTTTAAATAACAATAATTTTATTTGGAAAGTAGGAGAAATATTCAGCAGTTCTTAAAAACTATGGTAAAGCTGTTCAGTTCAATAGTTGCACCTATAAAAGATGAAACCTGAGACATTTTTGCAGTGGTCTCTTGTTTTTTCCAGATGTGTGTGAATATTAATATCCATAAATACACACTCTGAAAAGTATATATATTTATATATATATATATATATATAATTTTTTTTAAAAAATATAAATACACACACACACACACACACACACACGTGCGTTTAAATGTGCAAAGGAAAATGTACATGTAGGCAAGAAATACAGAGTTTCAATCATATTCAGTATTTCCTAACTTGCTCAGCTTACTCACAGCACCCAGTTCAGCTGCGAAATGAAGAGTATATATATATATATATGTATATATATATATAATAGAGGGTGTATTTATTGATATTAATATACACACACGTTTAAATGTACAAAGGAAAATGTACATGTAGGCAATATTTACAGAGTTTCGATCATGTTCAGTATTTCCTAACTAGCTCAGCTTACTCACAGCACCCAGTTCATCTGAGAAATGAAGAGTAGCCATTTGACTCAGTGATTTGAATTACCCATATTAACCAAGACAAATCAAAAAAAAACTTGCGGTATAAAAACCCTGAAGCACAGTGAAATGAAAACAGCTACCCTCCTCCAGAACAAGAAGACTCAACATTAAAATTTTCTAACACCATGCTACTTTTTCTGCTGATGTGCTCAATAAGCCGCTGAACTCTTATTGGCTGAGACAGAGGCTGCCTCTATCAAACAGATTAGCCGTACATGGTTTGAGAGCCAGCTTGCGTTTCTCCGACTCATCGGCCGAGTTTCGAACCGTTTTCTGTGCTGAGATGAGCGTGTGGAGCAGAAAGAAGTATTTTGTTAAATAATAATGATCAGGCAAACAATATGCATGTATGTGTATATATCTGTTGTTTTCCAGTTTGACCTCATAATGATTATTTGCAAAACTACTTCTTTCTGCTCCACAGCATGGCATTAGAAATGCTCTATTTTAATGTTCAGAGATTAGCTTAGCCGTCCCATTAGTGATGCAGATGTGGCTTTATATGACTTCAGTCTGTTTAGAACAGACAGAAGTGTGAGGTGGTGGAGTAGCAATTAACATCAGAGCTAAATGACTAACAGTGGTCTCGAAAGAGAAATAGTTCCTAATTGTGAAAGTGTCCTTGGGGGAAAAATAACTCTTTTGTTGTAGCAGGGATATACAGGCCTACTTTTGCACCACCTTCTGCAATTAAGGAAACAGCTGATCTTTTACCTCTATATACTGACTCAGAAATGCTGATCCTGGGAGATTTTATTCGTAAATGACTGTCGGATGCATCTGATCACTTACAGGAAACGTGACAACCTTTACCACAGTTAAATACAGTTAATCACATAATCAGCAAGACAAACCTCAATGACTCAACAGAGTCCACATTAATTGATCTAATTATCTTCAATAGAATGGACAGGATTATAGCCTCAGGTGTCTTGGCTTCAGTCGAGTGGCTTCTTTAAGTAATATTCACTCTAAATCCAAAAGTCCAGATGTGGATGTAGCACTACACCAGTTTAATAAACCGTTTCTAGTGGTGGTAAACAAACATGAGTTAAAGGTCGACCCAGTCTATGGTTTACTGCTAAATATTCCTTATTGCTCAAAGCAAGAAATAAAGCTAGAATAAAGCTCAGTATTACTGGAAAGCACATTTTCTATATTTCCTCTGTTTCTTACCACTACTCAACATCATGCTTCCAACTTTGTGGACACAGTTTAGGGAAGAACCTTTTCTATCCCAGCATGACTGTGCAGCAGTGGACAAAGCGAGCTCCATAAAGATGCGGCTGGATGAGTTTAGTGTGGAAGAACGTGACTGGCCACACAGAGCCCTGACCTCAACCCCATCCAACACCTTTGGGATGAACTGGAACAGGGATTGTGAGCCAGGCCTTCTCATCCATCATCAGTGACAGAAATTTTAAATGCTCTACAGAGTGAAAGGGCACAAATTCCCACAGAAACTCCAAAATCTTGTGGAAAAGATATTATTAAAGTCTATGTATTTGAATGCAATGACATTAAAGTCCTTGTTGGTGTAATGGTCAGGCAACCCAATACTTTTCTCCGTATAGTTTACACAAACATGAAAAAAAGGGGGGACCAAGAAGAATGAAGCAAAAACATGATAGCACGAGAATAACTGAGCAAAAACATCAAGCCAAAACCAGACAGGTACTATTTATTCTACCTAAACAAATGAGACATACCTGGGCTGGGGAGGAGACAGGAACAAGGTGGAAGAATTAATGAAGTGGCAGGACTGACCCTAAAACATGCACATGTGGAACAGACACATAAACAAATATACACATCGAGAATATAAATAACAACAGACAAGAAAACAAAGCTGAAGACAAAACATTAAAAAGCCAAAATCACTCAGAGATCATTCAGTGTGCTCCTATGTATAAGTATAATCTCCACTGCTACTCAGAACCATTGTCTCTTAACATTCCAGCCCTTCTCTCTGTACATCCCTGTGCCTTGTGACCCCTCATTTTTTAGGACATACCACATGTTTTAATCTTTCTGGAGTCCTCAGTATCTGGAAAAGTTTATATATGCTGTGCTGAGCAAAACTTTTAGACCCTTTTAAATTAAACCTTTAAAATAAAATAATTTCTTTATGAAAACTCTGCCCTGCCTGTCTATCATTAGGGCTTTAGACAAAGACTCAACATCTCTATGACAAAACTTGTTTTAAATGATGTTTTCATGACCACTGACAGGAAGAGGCACTGAGCTGTATTTCTAATTGATTTATTATTTATACTTACCTGGCAGCGGGGGTGCCATGAACAGGAAGGTGGTTCATGCAGGGTGAGGCTCAGCCGGAGTTGCCCCTGCGATCAGAAGGCTGTGGGTTCAAATCCCAGGACTGCTAGTGGCACCACTGAGGTAACCATGAGCAAGGTACTGTTCAGAAAACACTGCTCCCTGGGTGCTGTACCCTTGGCTGACGACTGCTTCACTTGGTGAATGGGTCACATTATTAAAATCTTTCTACACTGTATAATAAGCAGATCTTGTTAATAAGCTTCCAACAACCACATTAATCTTTCAACAACCACATTAATAAGCAGATCCTGTTAATAAGCTTACAGAGCATCGGTACTGACAGCAATGCAATAAAATGGAGCCAAAATGACCTTCTGGACAGGCATCAGAGTGTTAATTATCAGGGAATGGCAGCATGTTTAGATGCAGGTTGGAGCAAAGCCAGGCAGGAAGGTAGATGGTGGGTGGTAGTCACCTAGTGCATAAAACAGCTGCCTGTGAACCCGATGACCAGAAAGTTGCAGGTTAACCCCCCCCACTTTCTACCAAAGTGTCCTTGAGCAAAACACTTAACGCTTAGTTGCTCCAGGGGGACTGTCCCTATAACTAATGATTGGAAGTTGTTCTGGATAAGAGCGTCAGCCAAATGCCCGCTTTACCCTTTTTATCTCCAGGGGGGGTGACCACTGCTTTACAGTGTAAGCATAAAAAAGTTTTAAATGCAAAGAAAAAGTTCAAGCTGTTCTGCGGATCTACAAATGCTGATTTTAATGCTGGGAACATCACTACCCTGAGAGAATCCAGCATTGATGTTTCTCCATGCATGCCTAGGAAGAGAACTTATTCTGGACTATTACTGTGATGTAATTTATAAACATGTGCCTGCCGGCATCCTCTAGACCCAGTTTATTACTCTGCCCTGAGATTCATTACTGGCAATTCCTGCAAAACGTCACTGCAGACTGGATGAAAAAGTTGGCTGGCCTTCTCTGGCAGTATCGCAAGAAATAAACACACTTCTTTATTTTATTTATAAAACGCTCTCCGGCCATACGCCACCCTGTATCACATCTCAGATTTCCAGAAATAAAGGGAATGATAAAATATGCTCCAGTGACTGGGTCACCTGTCAGGTAAAGGGAGTTTTACTAAACTGAGAAAATCTGTTTTCAGCTACAGGCTGGTGGGCTAGTGGTTAGGGAGTTGCCCCTGTGATCAGAAGGTTGTGGGTTCAAATCCCAAGACTCCAAGTGGCACCAATGAGGTACCCAAGAGCTAGGTACTACCCCCACACACTGCTCCACGGACTGTCCGCTACTTCACTTGGTGAGTGGTTTAAATGCAGAGGTAGAATTGTGTGCTGTGGTGTGTTCACGTA
>JBBIGA010005749.1:0-15574 GCA_037576975.1 Alestes dentex | reverse complement strand
TATATATATATATATATATATATATAGATGTATATATAGACACACACACACACAGGAGGTTATTTGTTAACTTTATAAGTTCATAATTGAAGAGCAAATTTCCAAAACTCACTCAGTCCAAAAGCATTTTTTTTCTCGGAAAATCGTGTTTTACTTGTTTTACCTGTTGGAAAGCAGTTCTTACAGGAATTTTTTTTTTTTAATTGAAAATGTACAGTTAGGCCTACTTGTCATTTTTCAATGCCTGTTTCTAAAGTGCAACTCCTGCACATTTTAGTATCGGCAAATTTGTTTAAAAAATATAATGCAAACAATTTTTAAGTGAATCGATATTCAGTGTCCCAAAATTATGTACAAGTTTGTCCTACTACATGACACAGCATAGAGTCGATGACAGCTAACTGCACAAAAATTGTAAACATACTTCTGCCTACCAGTACTGGTAAAGATACAGTTTGGACTGAGTGAGTTTTGGTCGGTGATACTATTGCACATAAAGAGGTAATGTAAAGATATGCCAATAGTCAGTGTGTGGTGCCAGTTCACACTGAAAAAGAACTAGTTCAGAATTTAGTTCATTCAAATAAAAATGAACTAGTTCATGTTCATAGTTATTTAAAAAAAAAATTTGAACCAAGTTCACAGCTCAAAAAATGAACTAGTTCGCGTTCATTCATTAGTTTTTTGGGGGGGTTTTATATCACGTTCGTTTGTTAGTTTTTTGGGGGTTTTTTACATTTTCAATTCAACTTCCTTCTATCTGAGCCTCATTCAATCTTCTCCTTCTATCTGTCATACATTACAAGTTACATTAAAAACCAATTCTGAGGTTGAGAAAAGATTTTACCACTTCAGCAACGCATCAGGTTATGCTGAAGGTGAAAAAAATGAGGTGCAGGTATACTGTATATGGAAATTTTATTCAGACAATATTAGCACAAAATGTAAACAAACCGTATTTGCCTAAAATGCAACATTCAAACAATATCTTTTAAAGTGCTCAGAAAAGAACATAACACAGTAAACAAAACATGTGGTTTGCCACATCTAAATCTACACCAATTTCTTCCAAAAAAGGACTAAAATGTTTAAACAAACTGCCTTCTGCAGAAGCGTCTGAACTTGAAGCACCAACCATGCTAGCCTGTAATCGGCAAACGTTCACTGAACGCGTTCGTGCACAACACTGCCAATAGTAGTGGTACCTAAAAAAATCACAAAAAATGGACTGACTGAGTTTTGGAAATTTGCTCTTGAGTTTTAGACAGCTCTGGAGCAACTGAGTGTCGAAAGTATTTGCACATGGATGTTTGATACTGGTGACTATAACAACTTCAAGTGTGTTCTCACAACTCCCTCATTAAGGATTGTGTATCGAGATTCAAAATAAGAGGCAAGAACCATGGAAATGGCCAGCTCCCTGTTATTATGCACATCGCCCAGGTGTTTATGTTTTTGACTCTGTTATTTCTCCCACTTAGATACCTAGATACGCATCTGTTAACCCTAATTTGTCCTCACTATAAGCCTGAGAGAGAGAGAGAGAGAGGTGTTGAAGCATGTTATCTTAGCTTCAGACGGGTTTCCTAACACTGGCTCACGAAGGGGAAACACACACTCGCCGCACCTTTTCCACACGTGACGTGTGGATGGCGACAACACACAATAGAAATTTTGCACACTACAGCGCTGCAGTGGGGCACGCTATGCCTTGAAACTGGACCTCACTGCACTGCACTCTTACCCAGAATATACAGACCTCCTGCCCTGCCTGATGCCTTTTCCATTTTTATGGAGGACATTTTTATGCCTCCAAGACTGAAACTAGTTAAACAGATCTGTTTTCTTTCTTTAGCGTACGGGCTGTTTTTTTTATTTTTCTTTCTAATTTTCAAGATATGAAGTACAGTACATGTAGAGAAAATGGTTGTAAGAAATGTCATGTTATTATAAAGAATAAATGTAATAAGGAAACGTAGGGTGACTCGGATTGAGCTTCGGTAATAAAAATATTCTTTATCTGAACTTTTTAATGCTCCTTCATGGTTGCTTAGTCCTGTACATAGGACATACATGTTGGGACTTTCAGTGTTGTTCCAAATGAACAGGACAACTTCTCCCTTTCTGGATTTTTCAAAACTTTTTCATAGTCCTTGACTAAGGAATAAAATGAATGTTAAATCATTCAGTGTTCTTTTAACACTGCTCTGCTATACGGCTTTCACAGACCCGAAAGCGTTCGCAGACCTGTAGCTTGAACCGTGACCCGATAACCACAAAGAGTAAAAGATTCTGTCCGTTGGGAGAGAACTTGGCATTGTGAGGCTTTTATTTTTGGTAAAGATAAGCAAGTGGAACAGTTAGCAGCTAAAGTTTCCCTCTGCAATCACAGTGAACTCTAAACTCTTTTCAGGGTGCGTGCTCCTTTGTTTGCGTAGATATAAAGCGAGCAGCGATTCTCACTTTTTTCATACCTGTTGTTAAAGTGCAGTTTCTCCTAAAAAATGCTAACGTTTCCATGACATGGTATGTTCACATAGAAGGCCTATTCTATAGGTGGCCAGTCTCTGAAGAATGATTTACTGTAAACCCACTTCAGACAGCGAGACGTGTTTGTGGCTATGATTTTGGCATAATTTTGTCCATGTTTAATGAAAGCAAATGTTTTATCTTTGTCGTGCTCTATAGTCATTGATAAAACTTAACATTAAAATGCTTAGACAGCTTGCATGCCGGCAGAAACGAACACATCTTTTCATTCGAGTGGACTTCTAATATCGGATTAAAGCTGAATTTCAAGAAATCACGAAATCAGATGCATGGAAACGCACTTAATACTGAGCTTCATTATGTGATAATATCCTTTAATTGTTTTGATGGTTATTAAACTTTTGCAATTGTGACCAAATATTATGTTCAGGGTCATATCAACTGTAGTGTACTTAACATTAGTTTACATTAATGCACTGTTTGACCAGCTTCATATCATTGTAGTATGTATAGTGTGTATTGAGCCAGGGGTCCTGTATGAACAACAGTACACCCACCAATCCAGACATAGAAGTCTACAAAGAACACATATGCAAATATAGTTCCATGTCTTCAGAGTTATCAGTACTTTAACATTAAGCATAAAGTCCTGATGCTGCTTGTTTTAATTGTTTAATTACCCTAAAGAGCCTAAATTCATGTTATCACTACTTTAATGTTATCAATATTTTAACCATGTTATCAGTACTATAACCATGTTATCGGCACGTTCACTTTAAGCGTAAAGCCTTGATGCTGATTGTTTTATTAATGCTGATAGTTTTATTTTTTATTGCCCATTAGAGCCTAAATTTACACAAGAAGTTCATAATGGAGCACATTTTTGCTTTTAAAAAGGCCAAACTGAGACACACTAAGTTTAACACACTGTCTTGAAAACTGAAAGCCAATATTGTTTATTACCCGGATCTTTAGGCTCAGTGTTTCTTTGTATTGTGCTACCAATGGACTAGCACATCTGTAACTGAACCGATGTAAGCTCTGCAGTGTCAGGCCTGGTAGTCTGTGGTAAGTTCCCATGGGAAGGAAGAGAAGTTGGCACCAATGGCTTTTTTATATGACCTATTCATGTGAATAAAAACAAGTTAGACCGGCCAGTGAGAAATTGTGCCCTAGATCATAGGCCTGAGCACTTTGGGCACAGGTAGTTCAGCAGGATGTGACCTCCCTACTGTTGCGCTTCACCAGGCTGGAATAAACCGAGACACACACACACACACACACACACACACACATTGTGAGCACAGCCTTCCCACTCACAGTGCAGGGAGAGACCTGACCTGTCACAGCTTGCTTCACAGTCATTACACCATCAATTAAATCACTGTTTGGCGGGCGGAGTTCTCATCAAGCCAAATATTTATGAGAACATGAATCCTGCGTTGTTATGATGAGGAGGATACTAATTAGCAGGGACAAGCCAGACAAAACCTGTGTTTTGAGTGACACCCTTGCTAAATATTACTAATATTGTTACTAACATACTCAAGTACAAGTCCTGGATTCATCGACTTCACAAAAGTGCAACACTTTTAAATGTGTTTAAATACCAGAATATGAAGTTCTGCAAGTTACAGTTTATTAGTAATAACAGTTTAATGCCTTTACTGCTCATATATTTTGAGCAATTTCCATTAAGACCTTCACAGCTGTGGAAATACACTATACGGACAAAACTATAGGGACATATAGGATTTGGGTAAGGCCCCTTACTTCCAGTGAAGGGCAATCTTAATGCTTCAGCATAACAAGATATTTCCGACAACGCCATGCTTCCAGCATGACTGTGCCCTGGTGCACAAAGGAAGGTTCATAAAGACATGGTCGGGTGAGTTCAGTGTGGAAGGACTTGACTGGCCCACACAGAGCCCTGACCTCAAATCTTGTGGAAAGCCTTTGAAGAAGCATGGAAGCTGTTATAGCTGCGAAGGGGGACCAACTCCATATTAAAGTCTTGAATTTGACTGCAAAGTCATTAAAGGCCTTGTTGGTATTATGGTCAGGTGTCCCAATACTTTTGTCCATATAGTGTAAGTGTTTAAGAGAAACTTTCTTGCTCTTTAGGCAACATGTTACATTTCCAGCAGAGGATCATTATATGTGCAAGAGTAATTTTATCTACTTTAGTGTGCACCCATTTCTGAAAATGTTTATTTGCACAGTCGAGTGTTTAATCAACACAGAGCCTTATTGCCAATTCAATGGGACGCTCTACAGCAAACGCACACCATCAAGTGTTTGCCCATAGATAGGAAGCCCCTCAACACTGGGCTGTGAAACAGGGGAACTTTATTCTCTGCAGTTATGGAGCTCCAGCCAGAACCTTTGGGATGAGTTGCAGTGATGTTCGTGATCAATCATCCGACACAGTACCTGAAATCATTAAAGCTCTTGCTGTGGAATGCAATCAGAACGCCTAGTAGCAAGACACCTCAGAAGAGTAGAGGCTGTTACTGCAGCAAAGGGGACATTTTATTTTAGTAAAAACTTTGCAAGAGCAGATGTCTACAAGCGTTTGAACATATATTGTATAAAGATCAGTCAGAAGGTCATGAGCTTGAATGCTAATGATGCCACAGCCCGAAGAAATCACGAAATCAGCGAGTGCCCGAAATGAGAAAATGACTGATGGCCTAAACTACAGCACATTTTATCAGGTCTTTAAAAGTTCTTGCTACAATATGAAAAATGTACAAAAATATATATATAACAATACTGATACTACTACTACTACTACTACTACTACTACTAATAATAATAATAATAATAATAATAATAATAATAAAAGGCTGGGATGACCAGTTCGTTGGATCATCCTGAGTAGTAAGTACAGTGATACTTTTCTGACTACTCCTTTCATCAGTGACAGTTATGCTAAAACTGGAAACTGAGCAAACAAACCTGTTTTCTGACAGTTGATGAGGTTTCTGCTGACACTGCAGCGGTGGTCTTCCACATCAGGTGGGCCTGTAGCTCCAAAAACTCTTCAGTTCTCCACACAACTCTCTGTAGCCATGACTGACCTCAACTCAGCTTGTGTGCCACACTTACTGTAAAATGTAAAGTTATAGTGAACGATAAAAGTAAAATAAGGTTCTAAAAGTGACTAAGGATGATAAAACGATCATTCTGATTCGGTACATTCTCACAGCTCATGTAACACATAAAAGCTATATTTGAACTAGAGGCATCCTGTAAAGAGAACTTGCAAAAGCAACATACCGCTGACAGTTCATACATTGCTGCCCCAAATGGAAATATTCTTGCAGTACAATATATAGTCTGGAGACACCACTGGATATTTAAAGCATATAAAATATTTTTCAGGCCAGCCTTAATACCACTACTACTACTACTACTACTTATAATAATAATAATAATAATAATAATAATAATAATAATAATAATTAAAAAAACAAGAACAACAACAACAATAAGAAGAAGAATAGTACTAATAATAAAAACAATATTGCTATTATTATTAGTAGTAGTAGTAGTAGTAGCAGTAGTAGCAGTAGTTGTAGTAATAGTAGTATTTATATATTGCGCCATCAAGCTCCAGGTCATTCTTACAGTCAGTGATTGAACATATAGGGATGCAACAAGGAGCAAAATAGAGAACAGATATGTAAATAAAGCTGTAACAGCAATGAATTCCACCTACTTTGTTACAGTAGACTAGAGGGATTTAAGGATTTATTCTACCAACAATATTGTCATCCTTTGTCACAGTGTTGTGGAAGCACAGGTGTAGAAATAAAGTCCTGGATCATAACAATGCGTGTGTAATTTGCTATGGCATTCGTAGAGCAGCTCGAGTGTACAATGTGTTCGCTTCTCTCTTTGCTGACTCACTGTTTGCGAGTTTCAGTCTGACATTTCTTGCATCAGTGAGACGCGCGTTGTGGTGCTCTGTGGAGGTGGTGGGTATTACCTGTTATTTTATGTGTCTGTGTACATTTGTACACACCTGTCCCCTTCTGTGTGTGCTGTCTTATGCTCCCCGCTTGCTCTAGAGTGACCTTATATACATTAGTATTCAGTCTCTGGGCTCTGAGGAGAAAAGAGAAAGGAAATGACAAGTGACCTCAGTCAACACTTAAGACTGGAAACTGAATCACACAGAGTGGGAAACTGATTATGAAAGAGTTTTATGAAGTAAATGAACACATTCATTTCAGTCTAAGAAATGTAGTGTTAAGATAAAGTTGGTATAAAGTTGGTATATCTCAGGTTTGGGATAAAATGTACATATTTTAGTGCAATGTTAGCCCACTCACTGGGGTATTAAGTACATGAGTACTTTTCACTTCTGAAAACATCAAATAGTTTAATACAAAAGTTGTTCAAACATTTTTACAGTAACCCCATATTAAAATACCCTGAAGAAATGATTTGTCATTTCAGCCAAATACAAGACTACACTACAATATACAACTAGACAACAATACTTGACCACACAACGATATACAACTAGACAACAAAACACAATTACACAACAGTACACAACTACACAATAATACACAACACAACATACTGCACAATTACACTGCAACACATGATTACACAATACAAAAGTACACAATAATACATGACTACACAACAATCTACAGTAAACCCCTGACATTCGTGGGGGTTACGTTCCAAGAGCGCCCGCGAATTGTGAAAAACTGCGAATTTGTGATGTGGTAAATAAATGCCTAAAAATGCCTATTTTCATAGTGTAAACCCTAAATATGCCCCCAGATAGGCTCCCAAAACACTTTGATTTCATTTCATTTTAAGCTCAGCTTAATGCATTACACTTAAAAAATGTAAAGGTAAACTCCTATATGTACTGTATCTGCAAGAGATGCGTTACAGGACAGCAGCCAATCAGCAGCAAGGAGAAATGAATAGCGCTCTCGGATTGGCTACTTTCAAGCCTCCCAACTCTGAGCACAGCAGTATTTCACCATCCCAAGAAGCACTTTCTTTGTGTTCTCTCCACAGTACCAAAAATGTACGTAGTTATATTTTATATGGAAATGTAGCTGAATTTACATTAATATTTATGCTAGGAAAATTAGTCAATTATGTTTTTCTTAATAATTTGGCACTTAAATGCATGAAAAATTATATAGTGCCACGAATAAAGCAAAAAATAAATGCGGAGGATATCTGCGGTTTCCGCAGATTTGCTGGGGTTTCCGTGAACAATTATTAGTTACATTCTAAGAAAAAACTCTGAACTGTGAATTTGCAGGGGGTTACTGTACAACTACACAATAATACATGACTACACAACAGTACCTGGGTTCACAGCAATTTACAGCTACACAAAAATACATGCCTACACTATACACAGATAAGTCCGTGTACAATTAAGGAATGAATTCCCAAGAGGGCACTTCACATCTCACTTTTAAACATGGTTCTATAAAAAAAAAACATCACTAGCAATGTTCTTTAGGGAACCAATTGTTTCCTGCAAAGAATACCTTCTGGTACCTTTTTTGAGTGTACACAAATATCCTTTACATTTTTAATGCTCCTAATCTTTTTTTTAAAAGACAAATTTCTTTTATTTGAAGAAGTATATGTTGAAATGTTTCCCTGTGGTTCCTGAAGTTGATGTATTAATGCAGCAGGTATTGCAAAGCCTCCACAAAGATGGGAACTCAGGCCTCTGTGCTAATGTGTGTCCGCACATGTGTGAGCAGTGATGACTGCCTAAGTGAAACTCCTTTTTGCGTCACACGAGGATCACGTCACCATTACACTGTGAATGCACCATCTGTTTATAGCAAGGCCATGATTTATGATGGGAAAATGTTCAGTGGTCTATTACACAGAACCACTCATCTGATCCGTGACTGTGGATTTTTGACACAGACTGCAAAGATTAAACAAGTAAAGGTCAGGTGTGAGTATGTTAAACTCCTCTGGCCTAAACCAACACAGGTTTCCTGTCACGCAACTGGAGTGAACAGTGGTGGACAGGTTGATCAATTAGTACCCAGTCTACAGTGGATGTCAGTGGTTAGGTCACTCTGGACTGACTGGAATAAACTGGAGGAGGTTTTATGTTTTTAGGTGGGCAGCAGTAATGAGTGAGTCATGGCTGGAGAGTCGCTACTACTTCTAAATCTACTTCTACTAGAGGAAGAGAGGAAGTAATGCAATATTTGCAACCAGTTCCAATGCAACAATATAATGCAATCTGCTCTCTCTCTCTCTCTCTCTCTCTCTCTCTCTCTCTCTCTCTCACTCTATCTATCTGTGCCAAGAGTGTTAACTATTTTGATCCAGTGGTTTTAAACCAATGGCAGTACTACCACTACTATCTGTACTACTACTACTACAACTACTACTATTATTAAAGGTCCAATGGCATGAAATTTTCACTTTATGAGATTTCTTAACATTAATATGAGTTCCCCTTGCCTGCCTACGGTCCGTCTGTCAATGCTATCGTGTGAGAAACCACTTTTACCTCTAGAGACATCATGGCTTGCAAACAAGTGAACCATGGCAGTTGCTTGGTGCTAAGATGCACAAATGAGCACAAATGTATTTTTTTAGTTCCTTCATTCCAGGCTTTTACAGAACCAGTGGGTTAAATTTTCTCTGGAAATGCGGCGACACAACTTCCTAAAGTTTTGTATGTCTGCGCCATCTGGATCAGATTCTGGGTCAAACTGGAAAGCTTGAAGGACTGCGTGTCTACAAGCCATTGCTATACACTGTAAACATTAGCGCTTGGTAGGCCTATAGTGGCTGCAAGCTGGCCCCTCCCCCACCCTCCACCTTGCCCCGCCTCTCTCCTCCTCATTATCATTTAAAGCTACAGACACAGAAATGGTACGTCCTAGGGCAGGTCTGTCCAAAGTCCGGCCCGGGTGCCAATCACGGCCCGCCGTCAGATTTCTTACGGCCCGCAGCTTCGGCCTTATAATGTGTTATTTATAGCTCTGTCAGAATAAACAAATCATAAAACTTAAAAAATGTAATTCTGCACCATTGTAATGCTATCTGGCTCTGCATCTGTGACGCAAACCCTCCATCTATTTCTGCAAACAATTAGCAGCAAGTTATCTGTCCCTTGATCAATCTGAAATTAAGTGTTTTGAACGGTAGCATCTGTCACTATTAACAGTGAAAAGCCTAAAGCACAACAATGAACTTGGACTTAGGGCACTTATTTTATTAAACTCTTGAATAAGATTTGGTTATAACGAATGATGTTATGTACCTGTAGATGTGACACAAACAATTGCTATCTGAAAGATCTTGTTAAAGACAAGGGCAAAATTCACTCGTTGTAGAATGTATGTTGCATTACTTATAACTCCTGTTTAAAATGTTCATGAGGCAAAGATATTGATCAAACTCATGGAAATATATTCTATACAGTTTGTTCAATGTTATCTGACTCTCCAGATAAGAATGAAAGGCAGAATGGTGTTTTCAGAGTTGTTCATGTCTGCCTGAGAGGCTTATATTTGGTTACATTGCCATTTAAAAAAGAAGGGCAATTGTGACAATGAAAATTGTTGTATAACAGTGTGTATTTCCATTTAACTTTTGTGGTTAAAAAAATGTCAGAAGGAACTATTGGCCCCGGGTATCTTCACTTTATCAAATTTGGCCCTCTTTGCAAAAAGTTTGGACACCCCTGTCTGAGGGAAATCTCATTGTGGGACTGGCTTGAAGTGGCTGTAATTCTGCACCAAGGCTGAATTTTGGAAAGAGACTTCAGATACAGTATTAGGGGACCACTAAGACCTATATAAAAGCATACAAAAGCCGCATGCCATGGGATCTTTAACACTATTACCACCATTACTATTACTACTACTCCTACTACAACTATTACTACTAGTACCAGTACCACCACCACCACCACCACTACTACTACTACTACTAGTACTACTACAGCTAATACTACTACTGGGCAGATGGTGGCCTAGTGGTAAATACCCCTATGATCATAAGGCAGTGGGTTTGAATCCCAGGACTGCTAGTAGCACCACTAAGATACCCTTGAGCAAGGTACTGTCCCCACACACTGCCCCCTGTCTGCTGCGTTCCTGGTGGTGTGGGTTTCCTCTGGGGTCTCTGGTTTCTCCCACAGTACAAGGACATGTGTGTCAGGTAATTTGGGGATTCTACATGGACTGTAGATGTGAGTGTGTGAACGAATGGTGTGTGTGTGTGTGTGTGTGTTTGTGTGTGTGTGTGTGTGTGTGTGTGTGTGTGTGTGTGTGTGTGTGCACTGTGGTGGGCTGGCGCTCTGCCCTGAGTGAGTTCCTGCTTCACACACGTTGACCCCGGTTACAGAAAATTAATGAATGAATAAAAGGAAAATAAATTTTAAGGTTGAAATAAATATAACAGAACAGTAACAATAAGTAAACTAAGCAATGTACGGTAGTAATAGTAAAATGAATTATAAGTGTTCAATTATGTCTTCAGTTGCTTCTTTAAAGTGCCGTTTTTGGGGACATTTGGGATGGTTCAGTAACGAAAGGCAGAGGCATGACAGAGAGATAGCTCTGAGACTGAGGAAAACTTGTGTTCTGCTGCCATCTGCTGCTCGTATAACGCTAAAACAGAATCCAGCACAGCTCCTGCCTGCACAATTTTCATAACACGTTCTAATTTAATCACTATTGGAAGACGATTCCTTTAAGTTAAGAATTGAGGAATTCTTGTGCATCACCACAAATAAAAACTGCTAACATGTTCTACTCTCCTTGTTCTTCAGGGATGCAGTTTTACTGATTTGTGGATTGAAACTTACACAGAAACACACAAAACTGAAACTCACACAAGGTGTTAAAAAGGAAAGGGTAACAAGTGTGACATCGCTCAATGTGTGCTGAAGTACAATTTTGACTTTTTGAGTATTTTCAGTGTACATTTTGAGTATATTTCTTCGTTAAGAACTATAGTTTATCATTTAGTTCTTAATTTTGAGTTTAATTCAGTACTGGCTTGTTGCTGAGATAACCAGAGCTGCATTACTGTTCCTCGCGACCCTCGTTTACGTGGTTTTATCAACTGCGTTCAAAAAAGGGCGCTAATTGTAAAGCAGTCAAAATGTGTGTCTGGCGTCCGACTCAATAACACAACTGCAAAACAGCGCCCCTAGAGTCACAGAAATCGGTGCAACACTATATGGACAAAAGTATTGGGACGCCTGACCATTCTACCAACACGACATTGCATTCAAATACATAAACTTTAATGTAGAGTTGGTCCCCACTTTTCAGCTATAACAGCTTCCACTCTTTTTCTGTTGGAATTTGTACCCATTCATTCTGTACAGCATTTCTGAGGTCAGGCACTGATGTTGGAAGAATGGCGTCGTCCAAAATGTCTTGGTATGCTGAAGCATTAATATTACCCTTCACTGGAAGTAAGGGGCCTAGACCAGGCCCCGAAATGCTTTTGTCTATATAAAATAAAGAAAAGTGCCCCCTTATAGACACAGACACAGCACACAGTGTGAACAGTGTGAAATTCTTTATCTGTATTTAACCCATCCACCAAGTGAAGCAGTGGGCAGCCAGGAACACAGCACCCGCAGAGCAATGTGTGGGGACGGTACCTTTCTCAAGGGTACCTCAGTGGTGCCACCGGGATTCAAACCCAAAACCTTCTGATTGCAGGGGCAGCTCCATAACCACCAGGCCACCAGCTGCCCACAAAATGTGAGTGGGTGAAAGAGAAGGGAAAGTCATGTCAGAAATGGGATTTGAACACACGCCTCCATTCAGAGACCAGAAACCTCACTTCAGAGGAAGGAGTGAACCTTGAGTGCTCAGACGTCTGAGACCGTAGGATACAGACTACTGACAAGTCCTCCTGCAACTATAATGAAGCTAGTAATCTTTTTGTAGTAACAGTACTTATATCTGTATTTTCAAGCTCATGTTGATTTAAATAGCACATTATCACACAAAAGGTCATTCAGTGTTTTATAAGAATAGAATACAAAATAAAATAGAATAAAATAAGTGACAGAATAAAAGAATACATAAAAGAAAACTGAAAGTGCAGTAGAAGTGCACATGTCTAAAAGAAGGCAGAGGAGAATGGTGCAGTTTTTAGAAGATTTTTAAAGCTAGCTACAGAGTACTGTAGTGTTTAACTGGACAGTCCTGGTCTAGACCAAAACATTAACAATATGCAATGTCCAATCTGTCTGGTGCACTATTACTGTTTTAAATATACACATTTGTAAAGACAAAAAATACATTTGTTCTATTATTTGTATAGTGCTCTTGCCTTTGTTTTGTCCACTTACTGCTGTAACAATGCACCTGTGGGACAAATAAAGCTGTATCTTATCTTATCTTATCTTATCTTATCTCATCTTATCTTATCTTATCTTATCTTAACAGAGACCCCCATTCTGTCCTCCTGCCTGGAGCACGTGGAGCACGGTTACCATGACAACACTTCAACACAACCGCAAAGAGGGAGGATGGAAAACTTGTTAGCACAGTAGCTAGCTCTCACTACTTGTTTTGGTAAGAATATTCATGTTATACCCTGTATTAAACTATCATTACTAAACTACAAAAATGTATACACCACTTCAATACCGAGAGCGTTCAAGACAACTCGAAATAGCCACCTGTTTAAGTAGCCTTACTGTGCTTACTATGCTTACCTTAATCCTTACTGTACACTGACAGCACGAACGTGTAGATATTCGGTTTGTTTTTAGGTTGAAGAAATTGAGGTAGATTGTGTTGCTTTCAGTATTGTACAACTACAGATAACTGTAAATAAGCTGTGATTATAGTGATTTCTGCTATAACTGTCATGATGACAAATGGTTCCTTTGGACTGCCTTTTCAAGACAGTTTCTAAAGACGTTCGTCTACTGTTTTTTTGTGGCTTAAATAGCCCCCTAATTTGAACCGGGCCTGTGATTTTCATATATGGACAAAGGTATTGGGACACCCCTCTTAATTATTGAATTCAGGTGTTTGAGTGCAATGTCATAAGTCCCTGCTGATGTAATGGTCAGGCGTCCCAATATATTTGTCCATATGGTGCATTTATCCCTTTGCACTGTCTTGCAGGCTTCCTATTCCCCATGGCATCCCGTGCTCATGAAAGTCCTGCCAACTCGTTTGCTGACAGCTTGATAGAAGATGAAGCTGAGAATGACTTTCTACTAACCAAGCCTACCTGTTTTATTATAATCGGGAAACCGGTGAGTTACATCAGTGTAGTCCGTAGGACAACCGTTGCTAGATCGTATTTGGGTGATGGATCATTTCAGTGACACTAAGTGTGTGAGGCACTGGTGTGAGTTTGATAGACGCAGCAGTGTTGAGGTTTTCAGCACATTGTGTACACGTCCTAAACCACTTTATTAAACACATCTACTTCACAGGTGTTGCTTGTTGATGTGCAGTAACTGCAAAATCTCTAAAATAATCAGTATACCTTCACCAGGAAAGTTAAGTCCTTACATCTGTCAAACAACCCTTAATTTTTTTTTACTAGGCTACCATACATGCATTTGAATAGGACATGAAAGTCTCATTACACAGGATGTGACATCCTCAGCTGAAGAAAGGCAGGGCCCTCATCTCTCATGAATACAAAAGTCAGTTGAAGTTTGTGACACGGAGCACACAACATGAATTGCATCTTTGCTACATTCAGCAGCTAAAACCTGAACGTATCGCTGCAAGTGTTCACTCCTTTGTAAAACAAACAGCTGGTTTTAAATCATACTATTACTTGTCCAGCCAGACTAAATTTTATTAATTTGTTTTGGTAAGGGGTTTCATATTTTTAATTTTCTGGATGTTGTGTTTATTTTGCTTTGATTACAGAGGTCTGGCATTCTGAATTCTGAAAAATCTGTTTTTATTATTATTATTATTTTTTGTAGGGGATAGGCAAGTCTACCCTTGCTAGAAAAATAGCCCAAACTTGGAGATGTGTCCTCATAGATGGTAAACTTTCATCTTGTTTTTTTTATTCAGCACTTTTAGTCGCTGTATTTTCTTGCAATGTTTTTTGTTTCCTGTGTCTTCAGACACAGAATTACTCATCAACCATGTTCATGATGCTACGGAGCAAGGGAAAGAGGTATGTGTCTGTTTTCATTTTTATTTTCTCTATATATCTGTGTTCATTTATTTTATAGGTTACGTTCTACATTCTGGCACTGTACCACGTTTAATATGGTATTTGGGTTTTAGCTCTCAGCTGTCCTGGCTCAAGGGAAGAGCATTTCTGAGGAGAAGGTGCTTGCACTCATTCTTGATAAGCTTAAGTCAGCAGAGGTGGAAAACTCTGGTAAGAATTACCTTTGATAATTTGTACAAAGACCAAGCAAACCAAATAAGACCGGGCAAAGCAGAAATTAAGATTACATGTTAACTAAAGAATAAAAGATGCTCAGTTCTATTTATTAGCTCTTTGTAAAGATTTGTAAAGAGTATTTGTTTTAGTTCATAATGAATAAAGTGCTCTCATTCAGTTCTGTACAGCTAGTGCTAATAATGAATGTGTTGATTGTTTACATGTATTTGTGATTTTTGTCTAGGCTATGTTCTTTCATGTCTGCCATCACTGTCTGAGGAATGCCTAAATATACGTGAGCAAATGAAGTTGATTAAAAACCTAACAATTCCACCAGACATCATCATCAACATCAAGGTAACCCTCTTCTGTAAACTTGCACTTCTTCGGCTGTATTACAAAGAATGAGTGAACTGAATGATTAGGCTGGTCGTGGACGTGGTTATATGCACAATACACCAACCCCCGGGGTTTACGATTCAAAACCACCCACGTATAGTGAAAAACCGCAAATTTGTGATGTGGTAAAAAAAAAAAAAAAGCCTAAAAATGCCTGTTTATATAGTGTAAAACATAATTAATAATAATACTACTAATAATAATAATGATACATTTTATTTATAAGTGCCTTTCAAGACTCTCAAGGTCACTTTACAGAAGTTATAGAAGTTAAAGAATAGATATATTAAATGAAGAAGAGTCC
>JBBIGA010005740.1:0-15574 GCA_037576975.1 Alestes dentex | reverse complement strand
TATACCTAAATTTAAAATCAGCATTTTGTCATATTTGAAATATAAATTTAATATAATCTGTTTCTTAATGTATTTTCAATGTATTTTTTGAATTTTTTGGGGGGGGGGTTTTGTATTTTTTTTTCCAATGTATTTTTTTATATCGTAATTATAATAATCCATAATTATGTGGATGGGCATATTAGATTTTTTGTGAAATAGAAGCCCACCAGAAAGTGGGAAAATTACAGGGTTGTCATATCACCAGTCAGCTTTAACGTTAAAGGCGGCTGTTGTAAAAGGGACTTTTAGACTGACTGAGGGTATGGCCTCATCCCTGTGCTCGGCTGGCCAGGGATGAGGTAATAATTAGTTTGCAGCTGCTTTGAGTTAATGTGGTGTTTAATAGGCATGTTTTGTGTCACAGTTCTTGGTAGGTTGTCCCTCACAATACTCTGAAGGTTGGTGTTCTGTTGTGGTTCCCTCTTGTTTGTGTTTTCGGCCATTGTGCCCTTTATTTTGGTGTTTGTAAATAAAGAGAAAGAAATAGAAAAGAAAGTCTGCGTCTGTGCCTCCTGCCTGAACGGGCACCTCCCGAACGTGACAGAAGAATTGACCTTAACCCAAGGCACAGCAGACTTTGCCACAGGTGTGGGAACCCGTGGCCAGCTCGCTGAGTGGCCCTGGCAGGTGGATGAGCCGAACGGGACGAGTCGGTACACTCCACAGGAGCTCCTGGGGTACATTAGCTCAGAGGACGAGGGTGTGGTATACAGCTGGAGTGGCCGACCGGGGGACAAACCGACAGTTTTGTCTCCAGAGGTTTTCAAGGACCTCTCCATCTCCAAATGGGCTAAGAAGCCACGGAGGTGGAGGGGGTCGCGAAGCCTCCGGATCCGATCCTCCGATTGGCTGCTCCAGCCGTCCCAGCTGTCCTCCCGCGCGCTGCACCAAGCGCTCACACCTGACTCATTTAGTGAAGCAAGTCCTGCACCGGTCTAGTGGGTCCCACCTGCACGTTGTGCAGACACGCAGACCCGTAGCGGAGCCAAAATGGTGGCGTCCACGGCAGAGAAGGTGGACCAGGAGGTCCAGCGGAGCCTCGTGGAGCTAGGGAGAAAGTTGGATTGGCTCGTGGAGCAGATCGCGGGCCAGGCCCTTCCCCTCGGCCCGTGCTTTGGACCAGCCACCCTTCCGAGCCCCGAAGCTCCGCCCCCGAGCCAAGCCGCCACACCACTGAGCCAAGCTGTTGCCGCCGCCGTGCCGCTGAGCCAAGCCGCCGCCACTGAGACAAGCCGTCGCCGCAGAGCCTTTAGTCCCCGGCTTACAGCCATCAGTCCCCTTTTCAAGTTCCGTAGGTAGCTTAGTAGACCTGCTTGACCCCTTAGAGGGGCCACTAGGCTTATTAGTGGAGCCATGGAGGCCAGTACCAGCTTCACTCGGCTTCAGCCTCCCGTCCCAGCTCCCAGACTGCTAAAGCCTCTCACGCTGACCCCACAACAGCCTCTGCCTCCTGTACCAGCCCCAACATGGCTACAGCCTCTCACACAGGCCTCAAAACAGCATCAGCCTCCAGTTCTGGCTCCCAGACACCTCAAGCTTCCTGATTGCGGCTCTTCAGTGGCTCCAGTCCCCAGCATCACCGTGGCTCCGGCCAGCTGCATTTATGTCCCTGAGGTCCCTGTTCCTGAGGCTCCAGTCCGTGTTCCTGAGGCTCCAGTCTGTGTTCCTGAGGCTCCAGAGGCCTGCAGCGTGCCCGAGGCTCCAGAGGCCCACTGCACGCCCGAGGCTCCCGTTCCTGATGCCCCGGTTCTAGCCGTGGCACCCATCCTGGAGGCCACTGTCCCAGAGGCCAGAGCCTGCAGCACTTCAGAGGCCCCAGCCAGCAGCGCTCTAGAGGCCCCAGCCAGCAGCGTTCCTGAGGCTGCTGAGGACTGCAGGGTTCCTTAGGCCCCAGCTCCAGTTCCTGAGGTCCCAGCTCCAATTCCTGAGGCTCCGGCTCCCGCCGTGGCCCCTGCTCCCACTCCTGAGGCCCCGGCTCCCGCCGTGGCACCTGACCCTGAGGCCCCGGCTGTGGTCCTTACCAAGGCTTCTGCTCCTCAGATGGTGCCTGCCGAAGCTCCTCCCGCCTAAGAGCATCCACCGAATGGGCTCCACCTCGGAGGAGGCCACCGAGGGAAGCCTGGACAGAAGGGGGCCTTGCCCCAGACGTAGGGAGGGGCTCTCGAGGGGAGCCCGGCCCTGGAGGTATCGGAGGGGCCTCTGTTTTTTCCGCTGCCTCCCCTCCTCCTCCTTTGTGTTGGCCTGTCGGCCTTTTTTGTCATATCCCCAGTCAGCGGCCATTAGAAACCGCTGTTGTAAAAGGGACTTTTAGGCTGACTAGTGGTATGGCCTCATCCCTGTGCTTGGCTGGCCAGGGATGAGGTAATAATTAGCTCGCAGCTGCTTTGAGTTAATGTGGTGTTTAAAAGGTGTGTTTTGTGTCACAGTTCTTGGTCAGTTCTCCCTCACAATACCCTGCTGGTTGGTGTTCTGTTGTGGTTCCCTCTTGTTTGTGTTTTCGCCCATCGTGCCCTTTATTTTGGTGTTTGTAAATAAAGAGAAATAAATGGAAAAGAAAGTCTGTGTCTGTGTCTCCTGCCTGAACGGGCACCTCCCGAACGTGACAAGGGAAAAGCCCTGTAACTTACTTTAAAACGAAATATGTTCCCTAAAACGGTGGACAGAGTTAGAGACCCATGACACCCTTACCCACTTAGCTAGCGGCTAATGACCACGACTACTTGTGCAGTTATGCTTTGTTTCAATTCGTCAGTTGCCACAAGACAACTTAACGAGTACATAATAACCTAATACAGTAATCCCCCACTTATACGCGGATCATCAGTCACGATTTCAGTCTCAAGCAGATTTTTTCTGAGAGCCAAACTAATAATTTTTCGCGGAACCCCCCGCACATCAGCGGAAAAGGTAGATATCCTCTGCATTTTTTCCGCTTTTGTGTAGTCGGGGCCTCATCCCCCACGCACCCTTGTCCTCATGCTGGGTTGCAATGCACTGTGCCCTAACATAAACCCTGCACAAGGACGAGGGGGTGTGGCGGACGAGGCCCAGATGTCACAGCTTTTTTCGTGGCAATATATAAACGTTCGTATATTTGTGCTAAATTTGACAAAAATATAATTTAATAATTTTGTAACCTAAATATTATAGGGGATCTATTGTGCAAAACCTACAACCCACATTCATCAAGAATATGGAATCGCATCATACTGTATCATACTATATACTATATCATACTATACCTAAATTTAAAATCAGCGTTTTGTCATATTTGAAATATAAATCTGCGCCCCAGCACCAGATTAAAGATCCGCCATTACGTCTGCTAGTTTTACGAGCACGGATAAGCCGAGCGCAAAGTCTACCGGCACACATGAAGTTTTGTGTTCATCTTGCTCTGGGTCCGACCTGGGGTCGAACATGTAGGGCTGGATACCGCCTGTTTTCTGCCTTTTCCACGTGTGTTAATTGTCCCAATACTTTTGGCCACCTAGTGTATCTCTCACTCTTTCTCCCTCCCTTCCTTCAGCCTGGTCACCATACAGGCTAGGACCACTGTCACAGATTGAAGGGATGGAAGGAAAATCCAAAAATTAAACGTGTAGTTTAAGCATGGGATGGGTGGGGCGTGGCCAGCAACAGCTTATTTGCATAAAAGGGTTTTGAAAGGGACTGAAACTGTCAAGAATTAAGATGGTGATATCTGTTAATGTGAGAGTGATTTTGTGCAAAGAACTTCATGAACATGGTTTGTATAGCCCACAGACCTATTATAACTTGGAGTTTTGCATAATAGGTCCCCTTTAACGTAAATTCAGCTACATTTCCATTTCAAGAAAGTGCGTCTTGGAACAGTGAAATACCGCTGTACTCAGAGGCGGGAGGTTTGAAAGTAGCCAATCCGAGCGTGCTATTTATTTCTCCTTGCTGCTGATTGGCTGCCGCCCTTTGACGCAACTCTCACTATACTCAGAGGCGGGAGGTTTTAAAGTAGCCAATCCGAGCACGTTATGTATTTCTCCTTGCTGCTGATTGCCTGCTGCCATGTGACGCATCCCTCGCTGTACTCAGAGGCGTGAGGTTTGAAAGTAGCCAACCCGAGCACGTTATTTATTTTTCCTTGGTGCTGATTGGCTGATGCTTAGAATTTCCCGAGCGTCTCGAGTGTTTCTCGTTTTGATCTTCTTAAAGCCCTGTATTTTTATTACTGTAAATTAAATGAATGTATTACTGTATTTAATTGCTTATGCCAATGAAAACGAAAGCACATCCCAAACAAAACGCACATGCATGAATTACAGTACAGTCTATACAGCCGTAATATCAGTATTTAAGTTCTAGCACTGCTTGAGTTCAGTGTAAACTGTACAGTACAAATACGGGTTTATCTTTACATTTTCTTTAACCCTTATAAGGTCTTCGGGTCTGTGGGACCCGTTTTCAGTTTTTAGCTTAAGAAAAAATATACAAATAATTATTTTTCAAACTGAGATTCATTGGCCTCGGTTCATTTTCTGTGAGGAACATAAATCAGAAAACATTTACAGTGACCCCCCCCCTTTACATTTGTATTACATACAGGGTCTTCGGCTCCACTGGACTTTTCATGCCATACCCTATCAAGAGTAGGTTAAATTTCTAATGAAATTCAAATAAATAATACACTGTAGTTTTGGAAAAACTTGCTTCATTTGTACATTTGTTCATTATTTTCCAGTTATGCCTGGTTTACGATGCATTTCCTTATATTGTTATATTTTAATAAAAAGACAAACAAAAATGAGTGGCATTTCTATTCATAAGTGTGATTTAACAAAGGTAAAGGGACCAAATTTAACATGTTTTGTTTATATTACTTGCAAATGGGATGAAGTAAACATCTACTAAGAATTTTAACAAAAAAGGTTTGAATATGTTGAATTAAAAGCCCCAAAATGCAATGGGTTCACCAGACCCTGCAGGACCCCCTGTGTAACCAAAAAACGAAGACCCTAGCAGGGTTAAGGCTAATGAGTTTAAAATGAAATTAAAGTCTTTTGGAAGCATATTTGGGGGACCTATTTAGGGTTTACACTATGAAAATGGGCATTTTAGGAATTTTTACCACAACAACGCGGTTTTTCATTATAGGCGGGTGCTCTTGGAACGTAACCCCCACGAAAAGGGGAGGAGAGGGGGGTTACTGTACTCCTGTGTGCTACAGACTATAGTGTACGCTGTACACTCTACTTACTGGTTTTTGTCGCATCAGTCTGCGTCTCCCAACTAATTTGTGTGTTTCCCCTACAGCTCCGCACCACTCAGCCGGCAAAAATGCTCTGCCGTCAAGGGTGAGCATTGGTTAATGGTCATCATGTGACTGATGCAAGCCAGATCCTTTTATTTAGCAAAATTGTGATTAATAGTTAAATGTTATTTTTGAGGGGCAAAGGGCGGGACTCCACGCGCACACATACATAAAAAATGCCTCAAGAAAAGGGCACTTAGGGTACCCAAGAGGAAAGGGGTATGACCTCTTATAGTGTTTGCTCATGTAAAGTAAAATATGCACGGAATATATTTTCAGTGGTACTCTAGACCTATACAAATGTTACATAATTTTGACTGACTTATACATTTTTACATATGTGTGTGTTCTTATATTTTTGATTTAACATTAAAGCTGGCACTTTTGCATATTATCATAATGCCAGCATGGTAATAAACTGTGTATTGCAGGGATCCAGACAGACCCTCTAATAATTTCTTTTACACATTTCTCCAATAAAATGTATATTCTGAGATCCATTTCTGTGAAGGCTGTAAAAAAGCAAACATGCCTGATGTGCAGAATATTATTACCCTCTACTGGTTATATTCACGGCCTGCAGTGTGTTGTTCAAGACAAAGGGCGCCACTTCAAGCAGTTGGTGTTTATACATTGTACACAGCGTGTCAAATTAATCTCTACATGTAATTTGTGGCATAGGAGAAAGCTGCACGTGCGTTGCGTGCAACTCCAGCATCCTGCAAAAATCACTGAGAAAAATCCTCCTGATCAGGGCTATTTTTTATATGGTGCATAGCTAAAACGGTAGTAGCCGCATGGAATCCTGAATTTGTCCCCTTTTTGTAGATATGTCAGAAAAAGTAAGCTTGTCTGTGTTTTTCTACACTTCATGTTTGTACACGGCTAATGCGTCTTGGCTGACGGAGCGCTTGTGAGGTAAGGGATGTGATTATTTCTCTGAACTATCGCTTTAATTTTTCTCAGTTGTACCCCGCCCCAAAACTGCGCGGTCATTTGTACGTCAGCGGAACTTTAGCTGTAATCGGGGTGCTCGGTTGGACAGCACAAAGAGTCTTTAAACTGAAACGATATAATGTAGCAAATTCCAGCTGCTTCCACTGCAGTACCGCACAACGAAAAGGTTTCGTTAACCGGGCGTTTGTTATCAAGCTGTGGGCGATGGCTGGCGTCGTGGAAACAGGTTCATTGCAGCTTTTGTAGCAGCACAAGCTAACGTTAGCACACAGTTCGTTTTTGATTCTAATTTTGCGAGATGGGATATTTTGCTACCAAAAACCGTAAACCACAGCCACTTTATTGTATTATGCTAACATGCATGTGAGGGATGTTATATTTTGATGCACAAGGAGACAGCACAAGCTAGCTGGTTCGTGTTAGATGAAATGGCGTCGACAGTCACTATAACGTTATATTTTCCTCCCCACACAGAGGAGCAAGCGAGGAGCCGCTTCCAGTCGGAGCTGGAGTTTGTTCAATGCCTTGCCAACCCAAATTATCTCAACTGTAAGTTTGATCTGTTGTTATTACGTTTCCTGTTAACGTTAACGTTGCTGGACTTTTAATAAGGCTGACGTTAGAACTCCCAAGAACTAAGCGCAGTGGGTATTTTATTCAGGCCATCACCTTTACTTTTGCTTTTTGATCATGTCTATCATGTCTTGTCGAATCAGGGCGGCTTTGATTACAGTGCCTGTTGTATACTTTGTCATAAAGACATGCCAGTCCACTAAGGCGTTCTTGAGCACACTTCATTTTGTTTTGACTGAAACACTGGATTTCCGAACATCCACCAGTTCTCCTGTTATTTGTAAATAATTGTCTTTCAGTATCAACCCTGATACATTCCAGATCCCTGTTATCACGCAAAGAAAGATTAGTTATAAAGTAACCATACAATTAATGTTCAACTGACAAGTGACTCAATTGTATATAATTATTTACTTGGCGTTTGATGTAAGGTCCTACTTTGCATCAGCAACACCTCAGTGACAAAGAAGTCATTCATAAGCCCCTAGTTTCTATATCATTGATGAATCATCCTTTTGTTAATCATAAATTTTAAACAAGTCATCACAGTCTTTCAGCCAGTCTCCAAGAAAGTTATGCTGCAAATAATTGTGAATGTTTCAGGAATACTTTGTCCAAGCTTACACCAGCTTTACTTACCGTCATCTTACTTATGTCTCTCCTCTTTGGTTACTGCTTCCACATGTTATTGTGTTTTGCCTCCAGTATTATTTTGCTTAGCAAAAGTTGGAAAAACAACTTGGAGGCTTACATTTTCAACTATTGTGCATAGTCTTATTCATTGGCATAGACTCATTTTGGAGCAATTTATTGGAAAAATTACACACTTCTACATTTTGCAAGAACATGCTACAGTAAATGCTGTGAGTAGATGGCTTGCCATTCTGCTGTTGATTTATAACACATTGATGTTAATGACAGTAAGCCACAAAACTAGTGGGATTAATGAGTAATGTTGTACAGTAACTCACACTTTTTTCCTGGGCACAACAAATGAACAGTTAACATACAATAAATACAGCAAACTAACATTGCTGCAGTTCATAAATTGTTAATAGTTATGATGAAAACAATGGAAATTGATGGATGCTGGCAACCTACGCATCTTGTGCTCAGTCAATTTTCTTAATGATCTCAGTAAGCTTGAACAAATTTCCATTCAGAGGCTGCATGAATCCTTTTCACATAGATGTCTCACAAACTATTTTCTAATATTTTTAAACTACAGAAATACAAAACACTTGAGGTCAGGTTGGAAAAAAATAGTTGAACATTACACTTAAACATTACTCTTGTTGATCAAAGTGTGCGCTTCATTGGTTTTGCATTTCATCGGTGTAAATGCATTGAATGAACTTAAAACACAAAGTTATTGAATATCTCATAACTCTTTCCTGTTAATGTAAACAATGAATGTTTTATTAGTAGCTAAAACTTGTAGACATGTGTAATAGAAGTCTTGGATTACATTAAACAGAGGGAACAAATTATTAAACTGGATTTTTTTTAGTTGAGAGAATTTGTTTCATACATGAAAAATTGTTAAACTGAGGCACCATTTCAAGGCTCTGCCTTGGTACTTTTGAACATTGGTCCTTAATCCAGTTGTCAGACATCCCCAAATCAAGCAGTCTGTATTTTTGCTCCAGCCAGAGTTGCTACGTGTAGCGAAAATATGAACAGTCTGAGGGCCCCTGAGGACTGGTTTGATAACCACCACTTAAATGACTTCATAGCATTTCCTTCTGGGGGAAGAGTACAAGTTTAGAAACAAGGGGCTTTTTACAGGTTACACAATAATACATATTTATAGATTTTTGCATGTTTAGTGTGTTTTAACGTTTAGGGATGTCCTTATTCCTTTTTTAACATGATGGTGATATAGTAAAAGCCGGGAATTCATGAATTCATCTTCTTCTTCTTTCTCTTTCGGCTTTACCCTTCAGGGGTCGCCACAGCGAATCATCTGTCTCCATTTAGTCCTATCTGCTGCATCCTCAACTCTCCCACCAACTAACTTCATGAATTCATAAAACATCATAAATTTGCGAATTGTGAAAAAACACATTTATGTGGTTAAAAAATGCCTAAAAACACCTCTTTTTATAAACCCTAAATATGCTCCCAAAACACTTCAATTAATGCAATTGCAATTGTCGTTTTCTTTGTTATAAGCAGGGTAAATACAGCAATAATGTAATATAATTTACAGTAATAAAAATACAGGGCTTTAAGAAGAACAAAATGAAAAACTTGAGAACACTTAGAAAAACAAGCGAGATTTACGTTAATATTCATGTTACAAAATTAGTAAATTATATTTTTTTAATAATTCAGGACTAAAATGCATGAAAAATATATCTGCATGAAAAAAGCACAAAAATTAGGAGTATATCTGTGATTTCCGCGAATTTGCAGTGGTTTCCGCGAATAATTAATAGGTTCCAAGAATAAATCCACAAACAATTGGAAGCCTTGAACTCTGAACTGTGATGCCGCAGGGGTTTACTGTAGTAATAATAGTGTCCTCAATAAGAAAATATGTATACGTGTTCTTATATAATCATGAGTGTATCCCTTGTGGTACATGTTAAGTCTGAAGTAAACATGCGTTAACGTGTTTTGTTTTGTTTTTTTTTTAAGCATTTTCAGATGCAGCTATTAGATACATTGTAAAAGGCAACATGCATCTTAAATATGTAAAGCCTGGCATTTCTGTCTCTTTGCAGTTCTTGCTCAAAGAGGCTATCTAAGAGAGAAGCCTTTTGTGAATTACCTGAAGTACTTGCTTTATTGGAAAGAACCAGAATATGCCAAATTCCTGAAGTAAGTGTCATGCTCATTACATACATGTTTTGTTGCAACTTTGCATCTTTGTTGCCTTTGAATCTTATTCCATTTAGTGTTCAATTTTCATTATGTTCTATTTACAAATTAAGAAAGTTATTTCTAAAGTTTGAAGAGCTGATGGGGGACAGGATATGAACTTATATATACTAAATATTTTCCCATTTTTCAGATATCCTCACTGCTTGCACATGTTGGAGCTTCTGCAGTATGAGCACTTTCGGAAGGAGCTAGTGAATGCTCAGTGTGCAAAGTTCATTGATGAACAGCAGATCCTGCACTGGCAGCACTACTCGCGCAAGCGTACTCGCCTACAGCAAGCTCTCGCAGAGCAACAGCTGCAGCAACAGCAACAGGCACCTGCCCATGGTAATTCTGCCTCCAAATGATGCCTGCACATGGCCTAGAGACACAAAGGTATCTGTGTCCCATGTATTGTTTTTCTAGGGCATTGGTGTAAATAGTGCACCTTGTGTATTTTTTCTGTACAGGGACACTGATAGTAGAGACTTTAGAATTCTGCCTGTCAAACTTAATGGGCTATAGGCCTCACACTTGCCCTGTCCTGAAACCTAGCTGAGGAAACAACTGTTCTTGAGAGAAAGATTGAAAAGAATAAAATTGTTTGAATGAGAACTGGTGACCTGTTAAACCTGTTAAAACTCATAATTGCAGGCAGTCCAGTGAAGTGTGACAACATTGCACCAAAGCAATGGGAAATGTTTGCTTTCTTTTCTGCTCTTATATTTTTCTTTCATTGTATTTTTCTCCAAGACCCCTTGTGATGTTCTGTGTACTATGTGTTAAATGGCTGCCTTGTTCAAAAAGCTGAAACTTGTTAGTGACTGGGGATGAACTGTTGTAGGACAAATAAGCAATAAAGAAATTAAATCATATGTGACATCATTAAAATGATTAATTTAAAATAAGCTGAATTTGTAGCTTGGTTTGCTGTATGGACAGATGAATGAATCATATTTTGAATCCTTAGAATTTTTCAAATACTGTTGTTTTTTTGTTTTTGTTTTTTTTTACCTTACATGGGCCTTTTTAGTTTTGACTTGCTTTGTTACAGGTTATAAAGTTATTACAAGCCTGCCAATTTGAGAATGCATGTGTGAATTTTGTTGTTTTATAATAAATTACCCTGTAGAAAGTGACGGCTGTGAGTTTGTTGTTGAGTGTAATGGAGTAGTTTGATTATGCTTTTCTCTGTTTTGTGATTCAGTTTGTCCTGTGTCAAAAAACATGATTGCTGAAACAAAAAATATATCTTGGCTATCGTAACTAACATATCCTAAAATTAAAAGTATAGTCAGTGTCATAATTTGGCATCCATAATGCGTTTTTTTTTAAGACCATGAAGAAGTCTTTGTATTTAAATTCCTCAGTCTCACATTTAACCTTTTTGTTACTTTGACACAAAACAGTGAAACTTTCCTGTCTCCATAACAACACTTTACTGACAGATGCTTCCTTCTCTCCCGTCACCCCACGCCTTCACAAGTTCCGCCCACTATCACAGTAAGAGTCTCTTGTCTTCATTCATTATGTGGCAACAAAAGCATAGATTAATCAAAAGGCTATTTTAACAAATAGAGATATTTAGGAGTTTTTTTTATCCGAAAGTTAATAGACTCACTTTCTTTTAAAAAAGCAAACAAAAACACGAAACTTATTCCTTCACACAGTAAAAGGAGCATTACCAGAAAACAGCATAAACAGGACAATATTTCTACTGAATATCCTTTTAATTGACAAAACTCCAACAGGTAATTTGTTTAAACAAGCTTCCAGTCTGCAAGTTGTTCTTTTGTGTTGTTCCACAGAACTCGCCCAACCTTCTGTTTTGGACAAGTTCTTTGATGCTGCTTATCTCCAAACAGTCTTCTCAGACAGACTTTGTAGACTTCAGTGCATCAACAAGAAAATGATTGTCTGTGACTCAGATTACCGGTGGAACATGTTCAGCATCATCTTTGCACCGTTCAGAGAACGATGTAGCAAGAAACATGGCATTATCAATTCCATCCGATATTGCCAATGTCTCTCCAGCAAGGGTGCTTCACACCACTCTCTTTACTCTCTTTGCCTGCTAAGAAAGTTGCAAGAATTTTCCGTTGTCACGCATCAGAACAATCGTGTCCTCCTTGAGTGCCTCCATCAGAAAGATTTCCAAACAAAGCATCACTGAACACAACAATCTTGAGAGCGCTGTCTCTGCCCAAGTGTTGAAAGTTTAGCATTACCTTCTTGGACTTAAGTTTACACACAATTCTGTTTGCTTCATGGATTGTCTGCACAGTTGCATCCTTTAGTTTGGACACCAGGTTGCTAGCATCAAACATGACATCTAAACAGCTTTGTCTCACTATCCAGAGAATCTGTCCTATCTTTGACCTAAGCTGATTCTTCTCCTCAGAGAGAGGGGAGTCTGGTTCGACAGCTCATGAAGGATCCACATATATGGGCTGCATGTGTTCAATGTAGTTTTCTTGGTGCATTTGAACATTTTTGCCTGCAGTAGCAAACTCTAGCCCCACATAGCATATAAGTCATTGTTTTCCTCACATCCAACTTGAAAGGCAGACCGAAGATGTTGTATTACAGTTTTGGAGAAGCTATTTCCTTTCAGCACTATTTCCTTTACTCCGTTGTGCACTGAGGCATCTGCCAGTCCATACACATATTTTCTGAGCTTCTGCAATGTTCTTTTGCAGTTAGCCTCAGGTGGTGGTCTTATGTAAATGTCACATGATAGTTGTGTTCCCTGTCAAAATGCAGATTTTATATCCATGGAATGAAGTGTCCATTTGTTTTGACAGGTAACCGCCACAAGTAAACTAGAACATGTGGGTGAATCCTTTTGTAGCTCGGCCGTGCAGAGATGTTTAAAGGGGTGGGTGCTCAAAGTTAAAAAGGGGCACATAGAACCAAGCTGAATAACAACAACCCACATTCATCAAGAATCTAATATGGAATCGCATCATACTGTATCATACTATATACTATATCATACTATACCTAAATTTAAAATCAGCATTTGTCATATTTGAAATATACATTTAATGTAATCTGTTTCTTAATGTTTTTTAATATCGTATTTATAATAATCCATAACTATGTGGATATGCATATTTGATAGTTTTTTGTGAAATATAAGCCCACCAGAAAGTGGGAAAGTTACAGAGAAAAGCCCTGTAACTTACTTTAAATCGAAATATGTTCCCTAAAACGGTGGACAGAGTTACAGACCCATGACATCCTTACTCAGTTAGCTAGCGGCTAATGACCACCACTACTTGTGCAGTTATGCTCATGCTCATTTGTTTCAATTCGTCAGCTGCCACAAGACAAATTAACAACGTGTACATAATAACCTAATACAGTAATCTACCACTTATACGCGGATCATCAGTCGCGATTTCAGTCTCAAGCAGATTTTTTCTGAGAACCAAACTAATAATTTTGCGGAACTCCCCGCACATCAGCAGAAAAGGCAGATATCCTCTGCGTTTTTTCCACTTTTGTGAAGTCGGGCCTCGTACCCCACACCCCCTTGTCCTCGTGCTGGGTTGTTCGTGCTGGGTTGCAATGCACTGTGCCCTAACATAAACCCTGCATAAGGACGAGGGGGCGTGGCGGACGAGGCCCAGATGTCACAGCTTTTTTGTGGCAATATATAAATGTTCGTATATTTGTGCTAAATTTGACAAAAACATAATTAAATAATTAAAGGGGACCTATTATGCAAAATTTACAATAGGTCTATGGGCTATACAAAACATGTTCATTAAGTTCTTTGCACAAAATCACTCTCACATAAAGAGGTATCACCAGCTCTATTCTTCACAGTTTCAGGCCCTTTCAAAAAGAGGGCTCCATATGACGTCAGTAGGGGGCCAATTTGCATAGAACCGCCCCTCATCTGTCGAGACTCCACCCACTAGCCTGTTGCTTGTCACCCCTTTCAGCGGCCATCTTGGGTCTTTGCAGCTTTATGTATGCTGAATTCAGCCGTGCCTGACCACTGCAGTGGCAAAAACTCACTCAAAACACAATAAAACAGCCTCAGCTATTGGTTAAGGCAAAGAAATGAAAATTCACCAATCACGGCGTAAAATGCGTGTTTTGTTCCCGTATATGTATACAGTAAGGCGCGCTCCGCTGCGCCCCAACTCCAGATTAAAGATCCGCCACCACGTCTGCTAGTTTTATGAGCATAGATAAGCAGAGTGCAATGTGTACCATCACACACGAAGTGTTCAGTTCATCTTGCTCTGGGTCTGACTCGGGGTCGAACATGTAGGGCTGGATACCGCCTGTTTTCTGCCTTTTCCACGTGTGTTAAGTGTCCCAATACTTTTGTCCACCTAGTGTATCTCTCACTCTTTCTCCCTCCCTTCCTTCCTTCAGCCTGGTCACCATACAGGCTAGGACCACTGTCACAGATTGAAGGGATGGAAGGAAAATCTAGAAGTTAAACGTGCAGCTTAAGCATGGGATGGGTGGGGCGTGGCCAGCAACAGCTTATTTGCATAAAAGGGACACAGCCTTGAAACGGCTCGTTTTGAAAGGAACTGAAACTGTCAAGAATTAAGTTGGTGATATCTGTTTATGTGAGAGTGATTTTGTGCAAAGAACTTCATGAACATGTTTTGTATAGCCCATATACCTAGTATAACAAGTTTTGCATAATAGGTCCCCTTTAATGTAAATTCAGCTACATTTCCATTTTTAAAAAACTCTAAATGTTTGGTACTGTGGAGAGAAACATAGAGAAAGTGCACCTTGGGACGGCGAAATACTGCTGTACTCAGAGGCGGGAGGTTTGAAAGTAGCCAATCCGAGCGCGCTATTTATTTCTCCTTGCTGCTGATTGGCTGCTGCCCTGTGATGCATCCCTCGCTGTACTCAGAAGCGTGAGGTTTGAAAGTCGCCAATCCGAGCACGTTATTTATTTTTCCTTGGTGCTGACTGGCTGCTGCTCAGAATTTCCCGAATGTCTCGAGTGTTCTCGTTTTTCGTTTTGATCTTCTTAAAGGCCTGTATTTTTATTACTGTAAATTAAATTAATTTATTACTGTATTTAACTGCTTATACCAAAGAAAACGCACGCGCATGAATTACAGTACAGTCTATTTTCTATTTTCTTTAAGGCTAATGAGTTTAAAATAAAATTAAAGTCTTTTGGAAGCATATTTGGGGGGCATATTTAGGGTTTACACTATGAAAATAGGCATTTACGGCATTGTTTACCACAACACAACAACGCGGTTTTTCATTATAGGCGGATGCTCTTGGAACGTAACCCCCACGAAAAAGGGGTGGGGGGGCAGGGTACTGTACTCCTGTGTGCTATAGACTATAGTGTACGCTTTACACTCTACTTACTGGTTTTTGTTGCATCAGTCTGCGTCTCCCAACTAATTTGTGTGTTTCCCCTACAGCTCCGCACCACCCAGCCGGCAAAAATGCTCTGCCGTCAAGGGTGAGCATTGGTTAATGGTCATCATGTGACTGATGCAAGCCAGATCCTTTTATTCAGCAAAATTGTGATTAATAGTTAAATGTTGTTGTTGAGGGGCACAGGCGGGACATAAAAAAATGCCTCAAGAAAAGGGCACTTAGGATCAGTGGCGCAAAAATGGGGTATGCAGTATATGCGGTGTATATGGGCGCACCGCCGGGGGGAGCGCCAAAACAAGGGAGGGACAAAAAATATCATTGACATTTATGTTTTAAAACTGTTCGTGTGCTTTTTAATCATGACTATGCTCTAAATATGCTGTTTAAAGGGGACCTATTATGCAAAATTCACTTTAGTTATAATAGGTCTATGGGCTATACAAAACATGTTCATGAAGT
>JBBIGA010005731.1:0-15575 GCA_037576975.1 Alestes dentex | reverse complement strand
CTTCTCCTTCACTGCAGATGCTCGCGCCTTGAGAGAGAGAGGGGGAGAGAGAGAGAGAGAGAGAGAGAGAGAGAGAGTAGAGTAAGGGAGGGAGGGAGAGAGAGAGATAGAGAGAGAGAGAGAAGAGGGAGGGAGGGAGAGAGAGAGAGGGAGACAGTCGAGAGAGCAGAGGGAGAGAGAGAGAGATAGAGAGAGAGAGAGAGAGAGAGAGAGAGAGTAGAGTAAGGGAGGGAGGGAAAGAGAGAGAGGGAGACAGTCGAGAGAGCAGAGGGAGAGAGAGAGAGAGTAGAGGGAAAAGGAGAGAGAGTGTGTGAAAGAGAGAGAGAGAGGTAGAGAGAGACAGACACAGAGAGAGAAGAGGCGGCATGGTGCTCGCGAGTGGTCTTGCGTGAGTGTGTCTCGTGTCCGAGACCATGGAGGAATCTGAGAGCATTCCGTGCGCGCCCGAAGACGGTCTGCTCGGGAGCTGGCGCTGGAACCGGAGCGCGCGGGAGCAGGTGCAGCTGAAGCAGAAGATCCGTGATCTGCCCGGACTGCTGAAGCACGGTTTACATCTGAGGAAGAAAAGCGTGAGTACACACACACACACACACACACACACACTCTCTCTCTCTCTCTCTCTTCCCCGCGTGAACCGCCCTTAGCGCGTGTCCGTGAACACCGGACGGATCCGTCCGTCTCCAGCCCCGCCAGCCTGCTGAGGGGGCGTCTGGCCGTATTTGTTTTTTTAAAGCCTACCCTCCTACACCCCCCCACCCCCCATTAATTAGTGATGTGCGACATTAATGCACATCACTAATACAGTGGACGCGAACGGCGTGAACACACGTGAACGCGCCTTTTCCGTTCTTCATTGACTTGAGAGACCAGGAACGCAGGCTGGGGTTCACGCGCCGTATCTACGGCAACAGGAATCCTCCAACCCGCACACACACACACACACACACACACACACACACACACACACACTGAAGTTTGTATTGCCGTCTTTGTGGGATTAATCATCTGACTTCTCTATTAATGATCTAACTGTTGCCACACTGCACCAAAGCCAGCGCTGAAGTCTTCAGGCTTCCTTCTTTTTCCAAATAAAAGATTTTTTTGTGTAAACAAACAAATAAAACGCTCTCAGAAGGAACAGCCATATGCAGGGAGTCATTGTAAGCAATCGTCATGTTTTCCATCATCTGAAGGACATTTGGTCCCCATAAAGAGGAAAAACATGGACATAGACACACACATACACACACACACACTCACACAGACACACAAGCACACACACCTGACGCCTTTAATACCTCTGCAACTGAACTTCCTCGTCATAGCCTGCCTCACGAAGCTGTCTATAAATATCTCTTTTGTTTGACAGCTCATTTTGCTCAAATTGACAAAAAAATGATGTTTTTTCTTTGGTGGGGGGGTGACGTGTATGACCAAGCAACACCAGTAAACAACCTTGTCCAGCTTGTTGTGTGTGAGGCACTCGAGCGATCAGCACTGCTGGGGTTGTGTTTGCGGTATGAATGGATTTGATAGACATTACATAGCACTGATTGTCGTCGAATTGAGATCTGATACAGTTTCAGTATTCAGAGGTTCTTGTTCGGGCAGAAAAAGCTGCTCCTGCGTCAACCCTTTGAACTCTAGGCTTGTTGTTCAGTTGTTAATCCTAAAACAGTGTCAAATCTAAATGTACCCCAGATCAACCGAGACATGTTTGATGTGTGAGGTTTGCTCTATTTGCACTGTAGCCAATCTCAAATAGACTTTCTTAAATGGTTTCTGACACTGTATGGCATATCGTTGTCTATCCAACAAATAGTTAAAATATTGCCCACTTATGTGGGCAGCACTGTTGCGTCACACCTGGTGGCGTGGGTTTCCTCCGGGCTCTCTGGGTTTCTCCCACAGTCCAAAGACATGTGTGTCAGGTGAATTGGGATTCTAAATTGACCGTAAGTGTGTGTGTGTGTGTGCCCTGCTGTGGGCTGGCCCCCCGCCCAGGGTGAGTCCCTGCCTTGCGCCCGTAGACCCCGGGATGGGCTCCGGGTATCTGTGACCCTAGTAAGGTTTAAGAAAATGAATGAATAAATGGATAATAGTGTATCATACAGGGTCCGCATAAACAAGTGTATTCGACATTATTTAAAATCTCACTCAAGTTAGGGGCAGCTGGTGGCCTAGTGGTTAGGGAGTTGCCCCTGCGATCAGAAAGTCGTGGGTTTGAATCCCAAGACTTCTAGTGGCACCACTGAGGTACCCTTGAGTATGGTACCGTCCCCACACACTGCTCCCCGGGCGCTCTGTTCCTGGCTGCCCGCTGGTTCACTTGGGTGAGTGGGTTAAATACAGAGAGAGAATTTTGTGCAGTTCGTACTGTGTGCTGTGGCATGTTCACATATGACAAAATGGTCATGTTGCACTTTAACGTTTGATGCAAGTTCGTGGTGATTCAAGAGTATAGTTTGAGCAGCGTCAACTGGTGTTCAATGGAAAAACTATAACTTTAAGACTTATTCAGTAACTTCTAGGTACTATTCAGTTACTACAATGTTACTAACATGGAAGGGATGCAGCTGTGAGAGGGAGGAAAGGGAGTCTGGATGAGTCTTCAGGGGTTAATGCAGGAGGGGAACTTCTACCCTGAGCGTGTTTTGCAGGGACTAAGGGATTTATGCATCACAAACCATGTAATGGTCGTGCTCGGAGGGGCGGAGAGAGGAGCTCTTGCAGACAGGGGCATCGGGCCGTGATGACTGAGAGGCTTTAAAACTAAAGGTGGGCCGTCTCGCTGCAGTCTGCAGTCCTTTAGGCTTCTACACACAGAACCTGGCTTCCCTTTAAAGGTCATCTACACTGCTCCCCAAACTCTGGTACTGGAGTGTCCCTAACCTGCAGAGTCAACTCCAGAATGATCAGCACCCTGCATGGAAATCAGCATTATGTAAAATCTACTTTTTTAAGAAACCGCACATACTCTTGGTGATAAAGTGGGTTTAGGCGAATGAATATGCTGCATTTATTTTTGGTACCGGTCTACGGCCTCCAGCCTGTTTGAGTCGACTGCTCTTTGCGTCTGTGTAACCTCAGATTTATGCTGGAAGTGGTCACAGACAACAAGGGAGTGCCTTGAAAGTAGGAGCAATAAAAAGAAAGCTTTCCTCCCCCAAAGATGCATATTTCTTTGCTTTAATTGAAAATATTCCTTAGGGACACCAATAATTTTTCCTCATGTGTATTTAAAAAAATGTGTCTTTAAATAAAACAACACTCTTGCATGATTCCTGTGCGATAAATGGGAAGCCAATTCTCCAAACATTTCTGAGGAACAGTTTAATCATTACTGATTTATTGTTTATGTCATATGTATCGATTTTACTCAGTTTTTTTACTCGGTACCAGTAATTCTGGAGTTTATTAGTGTATTAGTGTTTTCCCTGGTCTAAACTCGAAGAACCTGTCAGTGGAGCCAGACTTCCATTCCTCACTCGTGGACCTGCAGATCCTGCAGATTGGTTTCATGGCAGAAGTGAGCAGGGCACAAAGTAATGCGGGCTAAAAGGGAACATGGATATTTTATGTAGTTCCAAAGGTTAAAATAGAACGTGCTTTTAGTCGTGTTCTTGTATTCCCACAGCAGTGTCACCTGAGAATTTTCACAGGAGTAGCTAGGAGTGTGTGAAGATTGTTTTTATACCATAAATATATATTTTTTTATGCTAAGTGCTTTTTGATTACTACATTGTCTGGATGAGTCACAGACACCTTTATCGTTCCACTTTCTTTTCCTGTGTCTGTAATAAAGCAACCTTGTTAAAGCAAGCACAAATCACAGTGAGAACTAGACACCGTTTAAAAAAAATAAGGATTGGGTTCTTGGGTGCTTAAGGGAACCAAAGTGGTTATTTAGGAACTTCTTCCAACGGATGGTTTTTAAATGAAAAATGTTTGTATGTGAGCTGTGTCAGTGTGAAGAACCTTTTTAAAATTTAAAGAGCCTCATTATGTACATGTACATGTAAATTAGTAAAGAAACATTGTATAGTGATTCGTTACACCTTGAAAAAGTTCTTCACACTCACATAATTATTGTCTGAAATAGTTCTTTAAGGAACTATGATAGTTATTCGCCCCTTTTGTGAAGCCTATTTGTGGGAGTGCAGAGGTGTTCGAATAGGTTTGGATCAGGGCTCTGTGCCTTCCACTGAAGATCCTGCACATCAGACTCATCAAGCCGTGTCTTTGTGTGCCTTGCTTTGGGCGCTGGGACGCCGTCATGCTGGAACAGAAATGGGCTCTTCCTGAGTCGTTAGCTGGAATGCAAATTTAAGACTACAAGCAAATGCTAAAAATTCCCTCCACTGGAAAACTAGTCTCATCTCTACATCGATTTTATAGATTTACAGATGAATGTAGGAACGTTTTCTATAGAAATAGGTGTCTCTTATAAACACATACTGATGGAATCCAGCAATTGTCCAGTGACTTCCATTACAATTCAAGTAAATGTGGTTTGTTCCTTCCTAAGCACAAGGAAATGGACTGAAATTGTTGCCTGCGGTTATTGACTGTACTCTAGTCAGTCAGACAGAGACTGAATTAGAGGCTGAAATGCTGGAGCATTCTATCAACAGCCACCTAATCAGCTAATTAACGTGCCCTTTCCAAGTTGTAGTGCATGTGTTCGAGCGGGGGAAAACACTCAGACATGCTGGGCGGGGGGTTCTCCAGGACCAGGGTTGGTACACGCCGACTCCCCGGCATTAGTGCTTTCCCTCGACTCGTTATCTAGCGAGCAGATTGTTCCCCTGGAGCAACGTGACACCGAAGCTTCAGAGTCTTTCCTTTGCTCTGAACAGTGTCAGAACAACATCTCATGCCTCAGTGGCTTTCTCTGCGCTGGGTTGACGTGTTATACCTTAATTACGTATGAGCACGTCCTGCATTTGGACTGCAGCTCAAAAGCCTGATTGTTGAGCAGCGCAGGTGGATGCTTGCAGTCTGTCAGAACTTGTAGAACGCACAAGATTAAATGAATCATTTCTAATTTCTCCACATGGCCTGCAAAGGAGTGACAGAAGAAATTAGCCATGGGTGAATGACTGAACATTGCTCGGTGTGGATGACTGCTAAAGATAAAGGTTCTCCACTGCGTCTCGACTCGGATGTACGGTTCTAGGAAATGCAGCTTTAGTCAATTTAGAACCTTTTCATTATATCAGTGCACACTCGCACATCTCATTTTAAAAAAAAGGATCATTTTACATAACCACCCATTGAAAGGTTCTTAAAAGAATGGTACTTCTATTGCCTTGCTTCAAAGAAGACACCTTATCATTTGCTTTTAATTTGGGAGGTTTCATTGCTGTGAGGCAGCTTTGTTTTGGAAACCTGTCTGTCATCGCTCTGTGTGTTCCAAAGAGAGGCCTGCATCGCTCCTAGGTCTCAATGTGAAACCCTTGGTGGAGAGAACTGATGCTAGAGGTGAATCTCGACTGTGCGCTCATAGCAATTTCCAAAAGACTGCTTTCAAGCACAGGTCACATTTTGGATAATCTGGAAAAAGAAGGTGGTACAGGCACAGAGCTGTGGCTTTAACTGTGGGTGGATTTGTGTGTATAAGAACTGTGTATGTGTGAGGGAGAGAAGTAAGAAATACACACACAGCTCAAATGTCTAAAGAAGTGCTGTGTGATGTCTGCATCAGCATATTCATGGTAATGCATGTGATACACAGTGATAAGCGATTTTGAAAAATCAGGACAAAATGATCTTCAGAAATCAATGTTTTCAGGATTTTATATTACATGTACTTGATCATTCAGGGTATCTAGGGCAGTTTCCAGTTGCACTAGCGTGGGGTGATAAAGCCCTAATGAGTTCTTACAACACACACACACACACACACACACACACACAAAAACAAAAAAGGGATTATTTTGAAAACATTCACATTAACACATAACCTGGCTACAGAGTGTCTTTGTCTTTGAAAATCATAACTTTATCACAGACACTACTCTGTGTGTCTATTTTTTTCTTGCTCTTTTGGTGTGAAACCTTTAGAAAATCACATCTGCTTTTGTCATCCTTAAAAACTGACTCGACTCAACGACAACTGAAGCTAACATTAAGAATGAAAAATATCCTTAAAGGCTGATTCTGATTCGGCTGTATGAAAATACAGTCCTCCAGTACGGTGCCACGCAGCTGCATGAGGGGCCATCACAAGATGATTTCATGGCCATTGTTGACAAATGACAATGAAATGATAAGTGATCCCACCTCTACTTATATGCTTGACAACGCCTATAAAATAGTGCGGTCCTTGTTAACAGATCATTTGTAAGTTTTTAATTCTACTCCATGATCATACTTGATGGAGATTGATAAGGTTGAAATACTGATTGACATGGTAGAAATACACTCCTATTAAAGTAAATACAACATTAATATAGTTAGACACACTACAGAACTCTCAGTCTCCCTCGACACTCTGTGCGCTTGAACTTGATGAAATCAGGTCCTTCGAGCAGGCCTGGAAATCCCCAAAGAAGACGCTCTTCAAAAGCACCTAGACTGGGGAGATGTCCACTAAAGGTTCACAGAGTTCAGCACTCTGCGCCACTGTACATGTCCTTGAACTACACGAGCTGTCCATGAGCTGAACACGAGCTGAACACGAGGAACATGGCCGGCTGTCTGGGCTTTTACTTACTGGTGGAATACTGTAAGGTGGGAAGGATCAATGCTTTAAAGAAAATGCCCAGCTCGAATCCAGCTGGGGAGAGGATTCTGACTCATAAATAGTTTCAGATTTAGACTCTTACTCCGATTCTCCACACAACACACTTCATTCATAACACGTAGGACCTGACAGTAAACATCGAAAGTACAGTTTAAAATTCAATAGTAATTACAGAATTTCCTTAAATGTGCTTTCTGTCTGTTCAGCATTTATTGCACTGTGTAGAGGAATGCCAGACTGAAATGCGGGTTCTGTAGTGAACGTTACCTTTTCATATTCTGTTAGTAAAAAGTTAATGTTCTGGGACATTTCAGTCCCTCAAGGTACAAATCATGTAAATGTACCCTCAAAGGTACAACATAGACCTTAAGGTACAACCGTGTATCTTAAATGTGTTTTAACGCTGCACTTCCTAGAGAAATGGGTCCTTTTTCGTTACATCACTTTGTCAAATAGAAAAATAAAATAAAAGGCCTGGAGTCATTGTATATAGAGTCACTGTAGTTGCTGCGTAATACGGCAGAGTTCTGTTCTTTAACCAAAGGTGCTGAACACACACTCTTAAAGGGCACCACCCCAGTCACAGCATTCCTACTGTGTAGTTTTTTTGTGAGTGTGACATGAGGAATATATGCTAAAATGAAAAGCCAAACCTCTACTAAATAGCTGTCATGAAATTTTGGATAGATAATGGGCCCCACGGTGTTGCAGAGGTCTCCTCATGGTGGTGTAGGTTTCCTCTGGTGTCTCCGGGTTTCTCCCACATTCCAAGGACAAACGTGTCAGGTCAATTCTAAATTGACCGTGTGTGTGTGGCCTGGCGTCCAGGGTGAGTCCCTGCCTCACGCCCATAGACCCCGGGATAGACTCCGGGTACCCGCGACCCTGGTTATGATTAAGTGGTTACAGAAAATGAATGAATGAATAATGCCCATAGAATGGTGCTGTCCCTTTTTTATTCTGTTTTCATACCTTTTACACATGGTATCCAAGACCTGCATTAGAAAATGCTGAATTTGTGTCAAAACTGAATGCAGTCTACCTTGAAATTATGCATGATGCACATATGAGATTACATTTGAACAGTCACTTGTGGAAAACATGCCGAAAGTAAACGTAATAGATCCATAATGTGGATTCAAGGTTGTTTGAGGTACTAAATAGGGATTAGCATCATTGGTATACTGATACTGTTTATTGATACTTATCGAGCTACCTTCCATTATTTGGTGCAGTAAATAAAGACATCACATGAAAAATGTGCAAAGATTACAGTTATTTTATTACTTTTTTGGAGACATAATGGGCTAAACTGTTTCCTGTATATATATAATGAGAGAGGAGCGATTGCTGCCTGGTGGTTGCTCCCGTCCCTCCAACTGATCCAGTCTAGCCTCAGCCATCTGAAATGCATTATGTTATTTTGCATTAACACCGCAGAAATGCCAATAGCAGCATTGTTTGTCTGGGAGCTTATCAATATGTTGGTATTGACCAGTCTGGAAATGGTACCAATTTAGTCCTGATACTCGATACCCCTCCCTTGTGCCAGAAGCAATGTACATCCGTGTTTACTGTTTTAAAGTGTATTTTCTTAGTGGTGGGAGATATAATGATACTTAAACTTCAAGAAATTGTCCCAAAACACGCCACATGTATCTGATACATAAAACAAGAAAAGTGTGCCACATTAGAAACATTTCACACATTTAAAATAAGCATGCTTATGTAATTATGCTCTGTTTGCAATGAAACATGCACTTGGGCTTTTTTTGTATACTTATGATATGATCATGCATATTCATACGTAGCAGAGGTTTTGCTTTTCATTCTGACCTGTTTTCGCATGCCGTGCATGCATGACTTTTCGGCGATTGCATTTCAATTTAGCATGAATTCCTCGTCATAGTGGTTCTGCATAATGTCAAGAAACAAGAAAAACCAAACAAAGCAGACAAACAAACAGGACCAGGCGGCCCAGTCAAAGCAAACTGCGCTAGGTTTGTAATATCATCTGATAGAGTGATGTGTTTGGAGAACATCAGAATTTCATCAGTGTTGCCCAGCACTAATCTAATCTTAAACAGACTATCAGCCTCTCAGTTGTGGGTGGATGATGTCGGTGGATAAGTTTAAAGTGTTAAATGCTTTTTAAGGCAGTTTCCTCAAATCTCAGAAAGCTGCAGTAATGGAGGACTACAGTAATGTAGATTCAGATCTTTAAAGCTTCTAATATGGCTGAATCACACGGGTCTGAGCGGGATACCCTATTGTTATCTCCCATATCCTCCTGTAAAGAAAATCATAATGTCGGCTCACTTAAAGACAGTCATTGTCCCATAAAGTAGTGCACGGTCTGGAACGGCGTCATTGACCGTAGTCCTCTGTGCTTCCTCCATAAACACACAAAGCACCTCCTCGAACACTTCCAGTCTTATTTTTCACCAGCAGTTTCACGTTTCTGCCTCATTTGACTCGATCTGACGGCGTGCTGTGAGATTAGATGACACGGGCACGGTTTTGTTTCATTTATTCTGCTTTTCTCATTTTGGAAAAGCCATCATTTCTTTACACCAGGCGTACTTAATTGACTCATATCACTTGTTGTTTTTTCGACAATTATCAATAACAGCCATGAAAGTCCTATGATAAAGCCATGATAAAGTATAATTGAGTGTTCTGAGTGAACTGAAACTACAGTCCTGGTTCATTGCGTACAGTAATGAGTGTTGTAAGTGAGTCTTAGTGCATCTAAAAAAAAAAAACACCATCAGAAAGAGTATTTTTCCTTCTTGATGCTATTTCAGTCTTTAGCTTCATTTATTTTGTGATCATTTTTTTATTATTTAACATTTTTTAAAGGTATTTCATTACTTCTATTAAAGTAAAGATAGAATGTTCCATACATACAGTGCATTCAGGCCATCAGTGCAACTGGTCATGAGAACATAAATGCATAAATGTGGTATAATATTTTTGTTAAAGGCATATACAAAAAGGGGGGGGGGGTACATGGGAGGGTACATATCTGAAACCCAGTGTAGTTCACGATGAGTCATGTTTCCCAAGAAGGTCCCAAATGGATCAATGAACTGTCATGTGATTTATTGCGGGTGGAGAAAGTGAGTGTGATTTTTAACACTCTAATGCGCTACATTATTAAATGTTTGCGCAATGAAGGCAAAATCGGAGGGAAAAATAAGATCCACTGAGTAGTTTGCAGTGAGGTTATTTTTCACAGATGAAGACACTGCTGATTAAGTTCCTCACTGACAGCTGAAGCTCTGCAGCCTTGGTGGGTATAATATGATGATATAACAAAACAGTTCACAGCAAATCACTGTGAATGACTCTCTTTACACCTCAGCAACCGAATTATGCAAAAATTGTTGAAATTGCCCTTTAAACCGCCAGGAGTCTATAGCTAGTCCACATGTCTGTTGCACACTCGTCTAACTTGATGACTCACTCAGTTCACTCCATGCAGCTGCTGAATAATAAGACTTAGGGAGAAATACGCCATGGAACTGATAAGGGGTTAAGCATTTTTAACCCTTATAGTACTGAAAACCACAATGATATTTGATATTGGTATTGTGACAGGAAATTTACATCATCCAAACATATCTAAAATATAATGAAAGATGTTTGGTATGATTTTCATCCTCCAGTGTGAATGCCTGTTTGTTTATAACTGTCTTTGTACTGAGGCTGTTGCGATTACTTAATAATAATGCATTAAAAATAAATCAAATTTCCTTCTTGATAAATCAGCAACGTTGCATGTACACTATTGCCACGCATATTCTAGCATTTTATTTCCTAAGTAGTCTTTAGTGAACTTTTGGGAACATGTTTGCAGACAAATTTTGGCCCCAATTTTTATTAAGTAATCTGTTGTAACACTTTAACAATGCAACAGCAGTGTAACTGTGACAGATGGATTATAGTAGTGCAGTTTATGCAGTTACACATGTTTGTGATCTTCAGACTACTCGTGTAATCAGATATAATTTCACCAGGATACATCAATTACATGAGTATAAACTGAAGTTAATACATTGTTAATGTGTACCCACACCATTATTAGGGACTGATGAGAGCTTTTCAAGAGCACGGAAGACTTAACTAATGATTTGTTAAGGCTTTTAGTTTTGCAGTTATGACGTTTTGGGTCTTTGCAAGGCTATGAGCAGTTTGTTATTGCTCATTTAAGGCAATTTTTACACATTTTCAAACAATTGCATGTCAAAATAATCAATAGATTGCTTGATTACTAAAATAATCAGCAGTCCCGCGTTGGATGAGTGTGTGTAATGAGCTGTGTTTTGTGTCCACGGCTGGGTGAACATTGCTGGCGGCTGGGAATCACCCCTCCATTCCAACTGTGGTGAAATTAACTTAAGCCGGGCTTGTTTGATTTCTTGATCTCACGGTGCACCCATCTAACGTGACGAGATTCGCCTGTGAGTCGCGCAGCTGCCAGCGTGTGAGTGAGTGTGTGTGTGTGTGTGTGTGTGTGTGTGTGTGTGTGTGTGTGTGTGTGCGTGTGTGTGTGTGTCTCCGTGTGTGTGTTCAGCGCTACAGTGCTGAGCCTTGCTGTGCACTCTAATCTGAGAGTAATCCATTTCTGCCAGATAATGACCCACACACCCACTGCACTCCGCATGCCGCACACAGTAACACACTCCTCACAGGGGCTTTGATGTCTGTACATAGATAGCACAGCATCAGGGTACTCCCTGTCTCTCTCTCTCTCTCTCATTTACGGCCCATCCCTTTCTTCTCGCTTCTGTCCTCCTTCTCTTTCCGTTTTTCTTCGACTCTAACAGGACTCTGCTCTCTTTGGAGTGGCTGCATAGGGTGTGAACAAATGATTCCATAAATGTGCCACAATGTCATCATATGTGCCACAGAAATCCTTTAAAATAGTAGGATCCCCAACAGTGACTTTATAGAGGAAGGAAAAACACTTCATTAAACATATTTCATTGTGAAATTTTATATTCACCCTGTTTTTTTGGTGAAAAAGAAAGGCACACAAATGGACTGAAGGAATTCAGGGCATGTGCCGTATGACAACGTATCAGATTGTAACAAACTGGGTGGTATTTCCTGGGGGGTCTTTGGTCGTCAATGTTAATAGCAAATCTTTGTTAAAATAATATTCACATTCAAGCAAACATCACGTTCAGCCTGACAGATTTAACTGCTGTGATCTTTAACTGCAAGAATGAAACATTTAGGCCGAGCTTGTTGGTTGTGTTGGCAAAATGAATAAATACAATGTTTTGTTTCAACAGCGACAATATGTACCCTTTTCATGTGGCTGATTCATCAAGATTTGATATTTGAAATGAATTGATTCATTCAGGAGTGTCTCTAGGCACAGGCTGCCTAGGCGAGCGCTAATAAAATCAAACATTATTTTAAACGCCCTCCTCCCTGTTCAACACCCCACACCTGCTCTACAAAAATCACCTAGAATGACAAAATGGCCAGAAATGCCAGTGGGTTCATTAACTGACTGATTAATTTGAAAACTCAACACTAGCATCAATGCATTTTTACACTCCTCTGTTATCGTAAAAAAATGCCACTGAAAAGATTTCTGAATTTCTGTTGGTGTTACTGGGGTTTTCAAGTGGTGTTAAAAGCTGAAAGGTTTATTTTTTGATTGTGATGATATCATGACATCAAATAAGCAGCTTTGTCAAATTCACACGTTTTCTTTCACGGTCCTCAGTTCTCGCCCCTTTTTTTTCTATCCTGCTAGTTGGTGCTGCCGTCCTCTTTTTTCTCCTCTCTCTCACTCTCATGTGTCTGTAAATCCTCTCTGTTCGCGCTGTCTCTCGCTCTGTCTCTTTCTCTCTCCCTCCCTCCTCTTCAGATCATAACCGTGCTCTGTCTGCAGCTAGGCAGTGCTAGAGCGGGATTGAAACGTCAGTCTTTCACAGCTGAGGGCTGTTGAAAGAAAAACGATTGTTTTTTTTCCCCCCTTTCATTTAAGCCCCCACCACCTAGAAGCGATGGTTCAGTCATCCTCTAGGGAAACAGTAAGGTCATTTTGACCATCCTTCACTTCAAGGCGGTGGTTCAGTGAAGAATTGGATTTGCACAGTGTCCCCTTTAACCCAAATGTATTTGATCAGACACGACATTTTTAGTGCCTGCAGTTCTTTGCACGGGATCCACGAGGCTAATGTTACTTCAACAGTTAAACTGCGTGTCTAAATCACCACACTGCATGAAGTTGTCACAAAAAACCCACCCACTAAGCCTAAAACTCTGTAGCCCCGCCCATTCACGCCAAAGGTTATAAGGACTTTTTCTGTCTGGACATTTAAAATTAGATCAGTTAGTAATTTTTTTATCAATATTAAAGGCACAGTAACAAAAATAGCCTGTTCAATTCTAGGAATGAAGAGAGGTTCATTCAAAATGAGTGTTGATGAGTGTTTAACAGAAGCCGCAGTGGTAACGGTACCATCGGCCTGTAGATACTGGTCTGCATAGCATGGTGGGAAAGTCCTCTGGCTTGATTTCCAGCCCAAGCAAGCCGATCAAACAGTGCCAATAATGGCCTGTGGACAAGACTCCTAACGCTACATTAGTTACCTCTGTAACAAGAGCAAACGATGAGACGCTCTGCATAAGAGAGCCTGGCAAGTGCCATAAATGTAATGAAAGTTTCCCATTAAATAAATTATTGTCAGACTAATGTTGGATGATCAAATCCATGTTGGTTAAACAAATGAACCTTAACTGGGAGAAACACAGTTTTTAATGGTGCACAACCATAGTCTATTTGAGATCACTCACCGTTTACACATAGTTTGAGGCATATGTGTAAAGATACAGGCCTGCAGTTTGCAAGATGTGAACCAGCTTCCAAACATGCTTTAGCAAATCGACTCTATTTGAGGTGGAGGGAAGACTGTGTAAATGTGATTTTTCAGCAAACTGTTCCTTTAAGAGGAGGAGGAGGAGGAAGGATGATGAGGGGAGAGGAGTCCTTGAAATGGTGGAGAGAAACAGCAGGTAGAAGAAGGAACCATATTTATGTGCCTGCCCCAACCTGTCCCCCTCTTTTCCTCTAAAAATCTCTCTTTCGTGTAAAGACGCTGCATTTTTTTTTCTTTCGTGTCCATATCTTTGTACCTGAATAAACCTTCGGTGTGCTCTACTTCCCTCGCAGCCCAAACACTGTCTGCCTCGAGACTCTGCTTCTGGGAGCTGCTTCCTCCTCCAGGCTGGGTGCCCTCAGCTTACAGCAAATCAGTACTCCACAGTGGACACACACACACACACACACACACACACACACACACACACTGCAATATGAATGGCTGCAGCCAAAACAAAAGCCCACACATGGTTTAGTGAACTCTGAGAGATTAGTGTAGTCCAGCGACAGAGAACTCCCTCGCTCTCTTTCATCTCTTTCCTCTCTTTATCTCTCACTCTGTCTCTCTGCTTTGAACAGAATTCAAGACACGGGACATATGCACAGTTTCCAACATCTTTAGGATCCATGCGTGGGCAGTTTGGCAAATGGTGCAACAAAATACAAATAATGGTTTGGTACATGCAGTCAGATTACAATTAAGGGTCTGCATTCTGACTCAATGTGATATTAGAGTTTAGAGTATATTCAAGTACATTTTCGGTTTAATGAACAGTGTTAACCAGTTAAGAAACGCTGGTTGCGCAGATAGGACTGGGCAAAATGGCCACGGGGCAAAATGAGAGGAAACAGCCAAAGACACATTAGTCAGTAGATTAATCAGCCTTAGGAATTATCATTCGTCGTGTCCCCAGTAGTCTCTCTATCTTCAGCCATTCTGAGGGAAAGTGAGTCAGCCAATTATCTGTCCAAGTGGTGCGAAGGCCCAACTGAACAGAAATGCACGCTTGTCAAACCAGTTTGGTGAAATTGTTTATTTTTCTGAAGATTTTGTACAAGCCACTAAAGTTCTGAAAACTGAACTGCACAAACTGTCCTGACCCTGTTTCTGCTCATTAGCACATCATCTGAAAGACAACGAGGGAACAAGAGGAGAACACTGTAGACTCACAGTGAAAACACAAAGGGAAGAGACAACTTAAGAGTATCAGCCGAGAGAGTTCAAGTAGGCGCCCGTAGTTATAATGAGGATCAGTGGCACTGTTCCAGATCTTCCTAATGGTCTATCTTTCCCACTTGTTACATCTTCACTCAAAGTAAAGGCTAAAATGACAGTTTGTTCCAATTACGCCTGACACCCTGCCCTTTGTCCGTCCCACAAACTGCAGACAAATGTTGAGCTCTGTTTCAGAGCTCCGTCAGGAGGAGTTTAAAATGCACAGACGTTTAGCCAGGCAAGCATCTTCTGCGCTCGGTTTTTGACTCATCCAGCCACGTGAGTGTATTTATAGTAACGTTAACTTATGGCATGATGGCAGCTTTAATGAGAGGAAGTGAACTCTGTAGGTTTAAGGCCTTATGCCAGATCCTGGTCCAGTAAAGCTTGGTTGGCATTAGGGATTATAGGAGGTAATATGTTAGAGCAGCAGCAGTTTCTCTCTCTCTCCCTCTCTCTCTCTCTTTCTCAATCTCTCACCCTGTATTTCTCTCTCTCTCTCTCTCTCTCTCTCTCTGTCTGTCTGTCTCTCTTTCGCCATCTCTCACCCTGTATCTCTCTCTCTCTCTTTCTCCATCTCTCACCCTGTATTTCTCTCTCTCTCTCTCTCTCTCTCTCTCTCTCTCTCTCTCTCTTTCTCTCTGTCTCTCTTTCTCCATCTCTCCACCTATATTTCTCTCTCTCTCTCTCTCTCTCTCTCTCTC
>JBBIGA010005722.1:0-15575 GCA_037576975.1 Alestes dentex | reverse complement strand
ATATATATTCATTTTTATTTCTTAATATCTATATTTTTCGGACAGCAAAAACTTGTAAATATTTCCACACTGTGACATATATGGGATTACTACTGAAGCCATAACACTTCACAGGAGGCTACCAAAAAAAAAACACAATTTTGTTATTGATAGATTGTTCAAAATAAAAAGGTTAAATGGTTCTTAAGTACCCAAAACATTCATACATTTTCACATTTTTTTTTACAATTTATGCAATTCCCCGACCTCTCTATATCCCTGTTAGTTTGCCTTTAAGACTGGTGTACGTAAACAATCTCTGTTTTGATTGGCTGTCCTTTACTGTGCCTCATTCAATAAAGGAGTCTGTGAGTGGGCTGAACTTTTATTGGGTGAATAGGCAGATATTTGTAATTGTGCTGTTTATTCTGACATCACTAAACCTTTTATAGTATACAGGCCCTTTAAGGGTTGACCTGGAGTGTGAGGCTTCCTCACCCTTGTGCATCTCCCCTAAACGTTAGATCCTAGAGGAACAGAAAGGCTCATAAATCTCCATTAGGTGGAGTGTATGGTGCAGACAGTCTTCCAGTCCAGTGAACAGGAACAGTCCGGCTCTCTTGCTTATTCTGCTGCACAATCAATCCTCAACAGTTTCACCAATTAAAGAAATTCTGTTCAGACTGCAGTCGATTCCCCACTGCGCAGTGTTAGCAGTGGAACAGCCAGACAGATAACACCCTGGACATGCTGCTTGGTGGTACAGACAGTGGACGTAGTTAAAGAAGGAAATAAAGGGAGAAAGAGTGAACCAGTGAATTATTTAAACGCCACATAACCTTATTTCCATACACCTAGATGCCTAGTGGTTAGGGAGTCGCCCCTGTGATCAGAAGGTCACAGGTTTGAATCCCAGGACTGCTAGTGGCACCACTGAGGTACCCTTGAGCACGGTACTGTCCCCTCACTGCTACCTGGCTGCCTGCTGCTTCACTTGGTGAATGGGTTAAATGCAGAGAAAGAATTTTGTGCAGTCCACACTGTGTGCTGTAGTGTGTGACAAATGGTCACTTCACTTCACTTCACATATAACCCATTCCGTGTACATACATTTTGTACAATAAAGTAAAAAGCCCACAGAACGTGTTCTGATTGTTTTACATCAAGCAAAGTGTCACCACTGCCTGCCCCAACACACCTTATTTGGCTTAAAAATGCCTCTAAAGTCACTTTATGAGCTGCATCAGGTGTGCTATATCAAGGAATACTTGTGAGTATGAGCAAGATTAAGAAACAATAGTATACAGTGATGATATTATAGGTAGTTATAACTTGAGGTTAATCATTTGTGAAAAATATGTAGGCTAATTGCATTTTCTCTGTAACATATCATTATCTCTATAACAATATCTATAATTATTTCATATAATAATTATGAGGCTTGAACACAGAATGTAGTGTGCCGAACTTCCCATTCACATTTTTTCGTTAGTTTTCATTCCAAAATCTCCCCAAATAAAACTTCAGGCAATGTTAAATAATGTAAGGTGTAAAGGTTTGGTCAAATAACATGTTTTGCAGATTTCTGAGTTCTTCCACAGAGAACAAACTTAAATATGTTTTTTTTTTTTCCCCTGTAAATTTTAAAGCAGTTTCTATTAATTTGCTGACTTCACCTACTGAAAGTAATAAAACAAAACTTTTTGTACCACATTGTAATTGTTTTTTTTCTGTCAGTATGGTAAGTTCAGAAACAGCAAGTGTGTATTAAACTGTGCTCAAGTGTGTCTTCTGTTGAGGATGCATACTTCTTTTACCAAATTAACAAAATATGCAGTTTCATTACTGATGCCAAACTTTTGTACATATATGTAACTTTTATTTCAATATGAAACAATTAATCATTCAGCCCTGGCTATACCTTGAATGAACATCTTTTTGAAGTGTTTTAATTACATGTAACTTTTCAGACTATTCTTCACAGTTTTATCTGAATTCTCTGTTGTTCTGTTAAAACATCCCATCTGACCAAATCTGACTCGATTTTAATTATGAGCAATAAATACTCTTTTGTGTTCAAGCTCAAGGAGTATGTGGATCTATATTAAACATTTCAGATGTGGATATTAAGGGGTTAAATGTAACTCTAAAATCAGTGTTGTGACAGGCACCTTATAGGTGCATCTGTTCCTCTGCATCATTTGTTAGCTTACTGACTCTAATTGTTATTAAAGTAACTTACGTTAGTCTCATCGCAGTTTACCTATCTGAGTTTGACTGTAAAGCTTACATACACTGTAACACACATTGCTGCTCTGGTTCTAACTATAACCAAGCTACACACCTCCCTATACGCATGATGGACCAGACAGATAAGGTTTTAGTAGTCATAAAACATGGACATTTACACACAAAATATCTTGGCCCTGGCAACCTGGTGACACACGGCTGTGGTGAGAGCAACTCTGAAGAACCCCTACCCCCTTCAGTCAACAAACTGAAACTCTGAAACCTCCCGTCGACAAATCAAACTTTCCCATCACTGATGAATCGAAAGTACTTTCTCCCTGGGAGCTAAATCAAAACTCTGAACAAATCACAGTCTCCTCCACCCTGCTCCCCACTGACAAATCAAAACTGCACCCCCAATGTTTCAAGATCCTAACAACAAATCTGGTGAACACAGTGTTTAAAGGCTCCAGCAACACTGCTGTGTGTGAATGATCCACTCTGTGCAGTCCCGGGGAAGGGGGGGGAGGGGGCTAAAAAATATAAAGAGAAACAGTTGGACTACATCCTGTAACTATAAAGTGCAACTATTTGGTAAGAGGAGCTGATAACCAGTCCTTTCACGTATCTCTTATATATCTTTTCCTATATATTAAAAAAAAAAACCTTGTGCACTTACCTTCTTTTTTTTCCTTACTTGTGTACTAACCTCTGACTTTTTTCTTTTTGACAGGGTTGTTAAGGTGTGTAACTTAGCTGGCAGTAACTTGGTTAAAAGCAGATCTTGCCTTAAGTATAGATTTACAGGCATGAAGAACAGATCTGGACTACTTAAACACTGATGAACGTTGCTGCAAAATGCCATTAATGTAAATGTAAAATGATCAAATGGATTATAGGTAGAGATACAACGCACTTGTATCTAACAAAGTAGCCTATATATGTAATTTTATATAGTCAAAAATTAAACAAACTACTGGTATTAAGCCTAGTTGTGGACTATATTTTAATGTCAGTGGAGCTTCCCCTTGGGAAAACCATGTGGTCCAAAACTAGGCTTAGTTCCTGTCTGAGAAAGAGACCTCACCTCCAGGTTTAGGAACAACTGTGTATAGGACATTAAGGGACAACAGAGTGAGATCCGGGCGGCATAACGCTGCACCAGATCAGCTCTACCGTCTCTGCAGGACATTTATAGTAGGAGATGGAGGACCAGAAAATAAATAATCCACTGAAAATTCAAATTACAACCTTGCTTAAAATTCGAATCCTTAGAACATACTATTCATCCCAGAAAGCACAGCCCCCATATCCCATCCCATCCAAGCTGACTGACCCAGGATGGACCTTCCAGACCATAGCCATAATTAAAGCCTCATTGCTAGCTATTGCTCTCTTTACGATTTCATACACACTCTATCCAATCTATCAGTGGCTGACAATTGATTCCACTGACAGTGAAGCAGCAGGGTGAACTGGAGCAATGGAGTAAAGTCAGGCTGCACACTGGCAACAACAAGCACTCTGTAGAGTTACTGATATGACCACAGCATATGCCACATGGACTGAATGTGTCATTCAGCTATATATATACCAAGGTATGACAGAATTATGTTACAAATGACAATTTGAAGGAGGACAAAAGAGGATAAGCAGTAGTATCAGTATATGAAATTTTACATGGCCAGCAACTTTTCATTATACTCTGCATTACTGCTTTATCTTCGCCTAAACCTAACCTTAGCCCTTTACTAATATAGTGCAGGTTCTGTTTGTTCCACCAACGCATCTCTGACCCATAATGACATGGAGTCCACAAGACCTCTAAAGGTGCGCTGAGGTATCTGGCATCAAGGCATCAACAGTAGATCCTTTAAGTCCTTAAAGCACGTTGCAGGATGGGGCCTCCATTCAAAGCAATAGTGTGTCCAGGACATCCCCTAAATGCTCAGATTGATTAAACAGACTTGGGGAATTTGAAGGCCAAAGCAACCACTTGAATCCATTTTCTTGTTCATAAACAATCCCTGAACAGTTTTTGCAGTGCATCAGGATTCGCCATCCTGCTGAAAGAGTCACTGCCATCTAAGAGTCATTTACTGCTGTCATTAAAGGGGGGCATGTTTAGAAAAGTAGTGTGTCTGGTGAATGTCAGGGCCCAAGGTTTACCAGCAGAACATTGTCCAGAGCATCACACTGCCTTTGCCAACCTACCCTAATACATCCTGGTGTCACCTTGATGTAAAGGACAAGAGACCAGGCATTTCATTGCTCCATGGTCCATTTTTGATGCTTATGTGCCCAGTGTAGGCAGTTTTGGCTGTGGACAGAGGTCAGCATGGGTCCTCTGACTGTTCTGCAGCTATGCATCAAGCTCTGATGCACTGTGTTTTCTGACATTTACGGCACTTACCAGACACTTTTATCCAAAGCAACTTCCATTCCCTAACTACAGGGGACTTAACTCCCTGGGGTTAAGGGTATTGCTCAGGAACCCAGTGGTGGTATGCTGAAGGTATGATTCGAACCTGTGACCTCTTTGTCCAGAGGCACCACCCCCCCCACATTTCTATCACAACGATAACTTTTTAACTTCTCACACGAGTATATAGCTTATCTAAATCCAAAGCAGAATTATCATAATCAAATACACACACACACACACACCAATACACAATGTCAATACACACAGAGATTAGAGGCTGATTGGACACTGTGGCCTGAGGAGATAAAGGCCATTTATTATTGATGCTCATTTTCCAGCTCAGCTCTGCTGGTGTTTTACCTCCAGCAAGTCCAGCTCTATATCATCATGTAACAACCTAGATATTTTCATATATATATATATGTGTATGTTTTATACATGAAATTGAAAAGTATTGTGAAAACCATTATTATCATATATAGGACAGGAAAATAAAGGTCTACAGTTTTAGTACCTACTTGCCTGAAATTTTAACTGTTTGTTTCTTTTTGTACTGTTGTGTTTAGAATATAGACTGATCAGCCACAAAATGAAAACCATTGGCAGGTGAAGTGAATAACACTGATTATCTTATTACAATGACTCCTGGTATGCAGAGGTTAGTACCAACCAATAATGGTACCCTGTAGTGTCTGATGGCACAGAAGAGCTACTGTACCACACCTTGCTGGAAAATGTAATGTCATCTAGCGTAGAAAGGCATCAGAACACACAGTGTATGGGACTGCTTGAAAATTGACAAAAACACTCTGTAACACTAATAACACTAGCAGCAGCCTTATTAAAGAGTGAATTTGTCTATGTTTATAGATAACAGTATATCATAAATTAACAACTCAACACAGTCAGGCGGTTTACAGCACGCCAACTGGTGCTTACTATTGTCCTGTTAACTACATTAGCCTTGTATCCACATTGCAAAACTAAAGAAGCAAACTACTGACACCAAACATGTCATGACCGATGGAAACATTTAAGGGAGAAAAAATTGGTCAATGTTTCTGCTGAGCAAAGTGACTCAGATTGACTAATACAGACAGTGGTGATAAAAAAGAGAATGAAAGCGCTTTGACACGACACTGGCCTTTTATTGCTTCTACAGCTGAGCCAATCACCAAAGCAGCACCTTGCAGGAATAAATGTCAGCTAGAAATTGGCAAGGCCTTTTTTTTACATTCCTGTAGAGTCAGAGGCGCCAGAGTCTGACAGCGGTGGGTAAAGGTCATGGCCGAAAGGACAGCGATACATAATCAAATTCAGGTTTGCAGTATTTAATTACCTGAGAATTAGATGGAGGGTCAGACACCTTGGCTGAACCGGGCCGAGCATAGTGACTGTTTCATAACACTGAGGATGGCCACACAATATATTTATACTGACATTGACTTTTGAGTAAATATATACTCCACTGTGAGAGTGTCATTTTGATGCAGACATCATAATGTATGTATTTAGATTTTTAGGCATAGTTAGTTTCTAGGCATAGTTTCTGTTCTACATCCATAGAGAGAACCATCGAAATTCTATCTCTATCCCAAATACATTTTAACACTTCTACAGTAATGCAGCGCTTATTACTATTATTGGCATAAAAATGATCCACTGTCATCTTAAATGACATCATGATGACAACGTGACATGATTTAAGGTTTTAAATAATCCAGTTCAAAAGCTGATTTGTTTTTCCTTTGTTCAATACTGATATATAGTTTTCTCCATCCTTGATTTGACAGTGCTGAGGTTATATTTCTTAACATGATTAGAAAAGTTGAAATAAATCTCCATTTGGCAGCTCTGGTTTACTGGTTAAGTCCAAAGACATGCACGTCAGGTGGAATGTAGATGCTAGATTGCCCCTTGGTGTGAAAATGTGTTTACCATGTGATGGACAGGCGACCTGTCCAGGTCATTGCTCTATATTTCGTCGAGATAGAGAGGCGTGTTGAGATAGACTCCCCCCCCCATGATTCTGATTCTGATTAAGATGAGCAGCCCAGAGAATGAATGAAGGAATGAATGAATGTTTATCTGGCACTGATGTCAGGTAATGAATGACTTATTCATTTAGTAGACACTGTTGTCCGAACGGCAAGCAGCGACTGCCAAACTGACACAAAGCACTTAGACATTCAGCCACTGTAATACTACAGAGACTGATTGATGGACGTGTTTGTGGTTTATTAACAAATAAAAAGTTACAAAGTAGCAAAAGGAAAACTAAATAGAGCAATCTAAGGCAAGTAAAGCAGAATGATATCCAAGTCAAAACATGGCACAACAAAAGCACATGGAGAAGAGCAATGCACGTGAAAAACTGAGGAGCGAAAGAGTTTTTAAAGGCCTGCTAAGGAACAGGTAAACAAGATCCAGGTATAAGTATTTGGGTGGGACGGAGCACTGGGTCTCTAGTGTCAAGGGTTGGGAATTGGGACTCTGTGGAAAGAGGCTGAGTGGGAGATGTTACAGCCATGGTTTATCAGGTGTCATCTTTCGATTGTGAAATAAGATCAGTTCTATTATGTTTACCACGTTTCATATTTACCACATTTCTTTAAGAAATGTTTTTATTTTCCTCAGATTTCCTAAGAATTCTTTGTGGCTTTGTTGTCTGTTAATGACCTCTTGTTTATTAAACATGTTTTAACGTGTTATTCTCATAACAGAGGTTTCCGTACGGATATACTGTTCAGTAATCATTTTAACCATAATGATGGTTTTTACTCAATTAACTGGCAAAATAATCAGCAGATTACTACTTATCTAATCAATAGTGACAGCCCTGCAATACATTTGTAATTGCTATAACAAAATTATCTGATCACTGACAGCTGAAACATGCAAGTGAGCATCTAGCCAATCGCAGTGTTTCTAATGCATGCTGGGAGCATCCTGACTGATCACAAATCCAGATGAGTTTGTGTGGGTTTGGATAAATCATTAAATTAATGCAGGCTAATCCCTAACTATGTCACATTATTCGCCGATGTGTTTTCATATTACAAGGAATATGTCACAGTTGTAATACACAACAATATGATCACAGTACTGCCTTTTGATTATACAGCCGTAGACAGTCAGCTGAAAGACGAGCAGTGGTGGGATTGGAGACAGATTGCTATGGCGACAGCAGAGATGGTTAGCTGATGTGTGTGTTGGGTGATTTATGCAGCAAGCCAATAGTGTTGACGGATAACCAAATTACTGCCAAACTCAGAGGTGGGGGGTTGAGGGGGGGTACATGAGGGCACTTTAATCTGGTATAGAGGGTCAAAAGAGGAGGAGGAGAAAAATGAGAACAAGCAAGGAGATATTCAAAGCAAGTGCATTTCATTTAAGCCCACAGAATATAAGAAAAATCATTTTAAAAAATCTATTTAAAAAGAGAAGAAATGACTCACACATTAGAAGATCTCGTAATAGTTTTACTATAGTGTCAAGAAAATTACAATTCAGTCTATAAAAACTGACTTACCTAAACCTGATTCATTTGAACTTTTCACTTAAATAACATGTTTTTATTTAAATTATACAGCAAAATACCTCATGCTAGCTAACTGGGTTAACAAAGCTAATGCTAGCTAAATCTGTAAACTGAACATAACTTAAGATGGTAAGTCTGCTGACTGCCTTGCTGGTGTTTGCTATTGTGACTGAATAGCTAGATATCTTTTGCCTTGCCATCTAAAGAGGAAAAAGTACTCAGAGTACTAGGGCAACAACTAAAAACAAGTATTACCGATACTGAAACTGGTTCAATTGTGATAATACTAATGCTATAATCCAGGAAAACCAGGAATCTACAATATTTTGCTTTACCTTCCAGAGAGAAGGGAGGAAATTGACAGAAATAAAAATGTAAGAAGGAAATATTTGAATTCTGTGGTCTGTGTGACTCCGTTTAGATGCTTCGTATTGTTCATGTCCACAGTTGCACGAGACCCCATGCGACCACCCTTGGCAGATTAGTTTCGACAACACTTTTTTCCCAGTGTCTGGGCAACCCCATTCAAATGTTGCCCATCTCCTTGTCGTGATGAATACACATCACACTCTGGACTCGCCAGCAGTTGAGATGATTTTGTGCAGTTATACCTCCAAATGCAGTGGCCTAGTGTGGAGCTGGTCAGCTGAGGTCACTAAATTGACATTACACACCCTTAGAATACCTTGACCATCACAACCTGGGTCTGGCAGAAAAAGCCTGAAAAAAACTGTCCAACATTCTCCTAAAAACACAAATGTTGGCATGTCATATTTACCTGTGATGGTTTGTAAAACATCGTCATTCATGCTGGTTCCTCTGGTTTTTTGGCTCTTATTCTGGAACAGCATTCCCAGATTTTGGAATGCAGGTTTTTGTTGGAGAATGCTGGGTCAGTGTGCCATGATCCATAAAATGTGGGTTCCAAAAGAATTTTTTGGAAAGAACTGCTTTTGGTTTCTAAATAAGTAATCAATTGATGGAGTGTGAAGAACAATTTCAAAGTAAAAAAAATGTATTCTATGGGCTATCTAGACATTTTACATTCATTCATTCAGTGCTAATAGTTGGTGTATAAGTTACCATTGCATTGTGTATAAGCTATCATAGCCTTGGAGCTCCATCATAATGGCACAGTGCATGTCAGCCAGTATTCTTCACCAACCACCAACATTCTCCACAAAATGCCAATACTGTTCATGGAACACCAAATACCAAGATTCTTGACAATCTGTTTGACAATCATCGTCAAACTTCAAAACATTCTCCAACATACATCCTTCTCCACCAAACACCAGTACTGTCCCCCAAACATCCATCATTCTCTACCAATCATCATTCTCCACCAAACACCATGAATTGTTCCTCTCGTACCTGTGAGGCTATTTGAGGCTGTTAGCTTCTAGACTTGTAGCTTGAGACATCAAATGTGTCTTATTTGATTGAATTCATTTCAGATGCGGGGGGGAAAAAGCTGATCACCAAACCAACAACCTAAGGACTAGGTTTTCATCTTTAAGGCAGAAGGTCTCAGAAGTAGCTCGATATGTTTTTTGTGGTTTGTGAATAATAAGCACACTAGAACCAGTCCTATTTCTCAATGAAAGAGACGAGGTACAGCAGTCAGCACTGGAGGAAAATTAGCATCCTCAGTGTGCTCTGTCACTTCCTGTCACTGCAAGCCCCTCTATGGTCCACTGGGTTGTTTTAATGACTTCTGAGAAAAATACGCTTCTTAATCCTACTGCCTGAAAAGTCAAAACTGCAATCTGAACTCAAGCTCAGCTTTCATTTCACTGCGTAAAAGTCGACCCAGTAAAGGGGCTCAAGACAAATAGGGGCTTATCAAAAAGGTAGCAAATACAGAAGTGAAATCATACACAGTTGTTAGGTTCACTTCAGCAATCACAAATGCCTGTCCCAGTTCCTTGTCCAGAACAAGGCATCACACTGAGCTGAGAGAAATGTGTGTCGTGTTAAGGACTAAAGCCCAGGGGAAGCTGAGGCAGTACGTTGCAGGATGTGTGTCAGATCCACAAATGGAAAATAGCAGCAGCCACTTGGGGCTTATTTCTTGCTGGAACGTGTCTGCTGGTTCAGACACCTGCTGGCCAAATCTGCAGCTGGACGCCCAAGTGCAAGACCAAACTCTCCCGTCAGTCTGCTGAAACCTTATACAAACCCTAATCCTAACTGCTTGGCATTTTAGCTTTCAACATACATCATTCTGAAACTGCCCATCAGGCTCCCCAGGGTAACAGTAAACCGAGAATATTACATATGAGTCAGGTTCTCACCACATTAACTGTATGTAAAGGTTTTGAATTCTAATCTGCATTATTACTTTATATGATTTTTAATATAACAGGTTCAATTTCACTTTTAACACTTTAAATCAGATTTGTGTCCCACTTTTAAATCCCTCATTGAACCCCATACTTCAGTCTATCGCTCTAATAAACGCAAACTTAGCGATTTAGTTCAAAGCTACTCAAAATTTCACAAAAATAATAACTAATATTATTTAGTATGGTACTCACTAAATAATAGTTGGATGACAGTAGGAAGGTATATACTGATATTAAAAACTGTTAATAGCATTTTGTTTAATTATGTAAAATTTCTTTCCCTCTTCTATTAAGTGAACTGACAAATCCAAATGGCAAAACAGAACACATTTGATTTCAACTGTCACTTTAACAGAGTCACTCAGCTTTGTGCTCTCAGATATGAGTTTTTCTCTGAGGGTCATCTTACCATTAGTTTGCTCAAATCAAGTCTGTATTGTGATGTGTAACAAAGACAAAACAAACTGTCAGTTTGCTCTTTTACTTATTGCCCTTGTATGACTGTCAAACAAAACCTCATGTGGACCCTCAACACCTGCTCCTTTGCCAAGAAGGCATTTCTACTTCCTGTGGAGACTCAGGACAGTGCACTTCCCCCAGTCCTCACCACATACTATAGAGGGACTTTAGCGAGCATTCTCTATGGCTGCATCACGGCCTGGTATGGAAATCATTCCATTTCAGACCCTACAGAGGATAGTAAGAAGATCATCGGGTAGTCTTTCCCCTCTCTCACAGATATTTACACCACACACTGCATAGTGGATTGTGGATGACCCCCACACTCCCCTAACACACCCTCTTCTCTCTGCTCCAGTCTGGCAAAAGGTTCTGTAGCATACGGGCTTCCACTACCAGAACAGGAAACAGTTTTATCCCTCAGGCCATCAGAAGTGAATCATGAACCCACCCACGAACTGAATGTCTTCCATCTCTAACACAATGCATATACTCACTGAACTGTTCTGCCTGAAATAGACAACTCATATTACATTCACGGCATTTTGGCATTCCCTAACTACAGGGGACAATCTATCTGGAGCAGATAAAGGTCTTGCCCAGGAAACCAGTGGTGGTACGCTGAAGGTAGGATTCGAACCCATGATCTCTTGGTCCAGAGGCAAGTGTCGTACCCATTTGGCCAAGACCCCCCCCCAACTGTAAATACCCCTTTTTATTATAAACTGCCCATTCTCTGCGCTGTCATTATTAGCACAACTATTATTTATTTCTGTTTACATCTGTATTTAGATTTTTGCACACTTAACGACTGTTAGAATACCGTATCTGCCATAATGCTGTATTCATTTAAACTTGTTATTGTAGCTGCTTTTGTCGACTTCACTGTATGTTGTCTTATTCTGTTGTTTTGTAGCTCTTGTGTTTTTCTTTCACTCTCTGTCTTGCTCACTTTGACACTGTTTTGTAGTCTTGTGGTGTGCTGTGTTTGTGTGGCACCATGATCCCGGAGGAAAGCTGTATTGCTTCACTGTGTACTGTGTATATGACTGAAATGACAATAAACCTATATGCCTTAACTTGATTTCCCAAGGATACGGCCAATAAGTCAGTCGAGGCTCCTGGAAGCCCCATTTGAACAGGTTTGATTTTGGCTTTCTGTCACTCTGACCAGTCACCTTGACTTTCCTCTCTCAGACATGAGTTTTAATTTAAGTTGTCGCAGCAGATTACCAGTTTCAGTCCAAATCTGACTTGTAACATACTGTGTACCGCATGCCTTGGTTGGTCTTCTAACTGAACTATCATTAGGTTGGCAAATGGGCTACAGATTCTATTCAACAGAAAAGGGCGATTTTATAAGAAGACAGTGTTTATAAGAGGACAGTTGTTGGGAAAAACTACCCTCTTGTGTCATCCTGGTCATTAACCATTTGTTTCAAAACAGTGTACTGTAGCAAGGTGGTGAACAACAACGAGGTGAGGTGAAGGTTATTTAAACTCAGCAGAGAAACTTCAGACATGAATCTGCTGGCACTGATGCCCGCATTAAGTGGCAGCTTTCTGAAGGACAGTCTCTTCCAGGAGCAGAACTCCATGGGGAGGCACTGTGACAATACTGGGAGGGATTTTGTTGTCAAATGCATCTTAGAGAGATGGATGCATTTACACTGCTATAACATGTGGCCCAAATACGTGTAAGAAATCCTCCTGAAGTGATTTGATTGATCAGATATATATCTGTTTTAATCTTATTCTTGGGTGAGTTTTTTTATGTGGCTTGGCCTTATCCAGATATAATCCTGATTCTGAAGACACAAGAAGGCACCAGGTGTAAACAGGGTCATAAACACTTTTATGCATCTCCCTCACCATTTTTAATTGAGCCATATGAAAATGAAATGAAAAACATGTATACTGCCCAACCCTAAAATACTGTATTTTATATGATATTGCATTCAAAGCATATATTAACAATTTCTAATAGTTACTGATTAATTCATAGCAGTTACTACTATACCGATGGAAGTTTTCTTATTGTGCATATTTCCCATCAATATAACATAATTGCTTACGGTCATTTAGCATGAAATACTATTTTATCGTCAAGACAAGAGCCTTTTACTTTATGGCCCTGCAAAACTTTTTTTTGACTGAATCTGGGTCATTCTAGCTGGATCAACTCAGTATTACAACAGAGCATGAAACTACGTCCCCTTATGTTCTTCTTTCACCGCAAAAGATTTGACTAGGAGTACACACCTAGGAAACACAACTGTCTCACACTTCAGTAGTGTAACACCTTGTTCCAACCACAACAAATGCTCAAATATAGTACCTTATCCCAACACAAAATCTCAGGATGTCTGTACAGAGAGTCAAGCCAAAACTTGGACAAACTAGGGCTCTTTCAGCTAACAGGTATCTACTTTATTTATCTTCAATATGAATCACATTGCATAATTTACCGCTGTCTAGCAATTTACATTATAAAAGTAATATTATATTTAAATGCCACAGTTAGTTCTAAACTTGCAATGTGATTGGCTGAGAGGCATTCTATAAGTGCCAAAATCTTCCAACAATAAATCGCACTGAAACAGAATCTCTTTTACTATAGTCCCACCTCACTTGTCTGTACATCACAAAAATGCTCTCCATGCCCCACGGTACCTTGCATGAAATATGTGCATAACCTAATAACCTCCGAAGAAATGTAAACATAGAAACTTTCTGAACACAGGCCAGATATACTGAATCCGATGTTCACCAACACACTAAAACTAAAAGAGCTGATATTGTCTTAGCTCAAATTCTACCATGGTCACAGCAGAGAAAGGTTCACAGAGCAGGATGCTCTTGCATAGCAAGACTCGGGAGGTCAGGCAATGGTGCTACAGCTGTTTTGGAAAAATATATGATTGCTTCATTCTAAAATATATTAATTAATATCCCTGAGTTTCAGTTTACTCATAAATGATAGTACCTAGATGACCTACCCTCTGATATTTCTCTGACTGAGCTAATTACCATTATGGGTAAAGATGTTGTTTGTGGATGTAAGAGCATTCATCCCACCTATGGCTTTTCACGAATGATTTTATTATTAAAAACAACAAAAGGGTAAATAGAGTAATTAAGAATATGTCCCAACTGATGTAACATTGGGACTTCTGAATTCTGCTAATTCTGCCATGCCCATAAAAGAGAGAGGGAGAGAGGGAGGCGATGAGGGAAAGAGTATATACTGCAGTTTTTTTAGTGGAAGGTTTCCTGACAGATTAGACAGTTCAAGAAGTAAGGTTAAAGCAGTATAATCATGTTGAATTGTGACAAAGCGATTTCACGTCATGTTTATTGGCAGAACTGTCGTATTAGTGACCATCTGGGACAGGAGCACTGCGCTTGAGCAGTTTGTGAGACACTCTGTCTCCAGACATACACGGCCCCAAGTGACGGCCACAAACTGCACATATAGGCACAAAGCTTTTAAACTAAAATTAAAGGGGGTTTTACAAGCTAGCCTTGCAACACCGGCTTTCTTTAATACCAGAGGTTCCGCATGTATCTTCACTACTGTGGAAAACACTCCCATCATTTCAATAAACAGTTTACCACAACTTGCCTGGATCATTTACCCAAAATGTTATTTGTAATATTACACTTATCATTTTATTGTAAAATGTCAAAGAATGGTAATATTCTCTTTTTTTCTTTACCTTTTTTGTTTTGCCATGTCATTCTGATGGTAGACAGCTTCATTCATTACAATGGGGGCATTCTGGTTTTATTGTTGTCACTCACTGCATTTTCTGTCAGATTAAGAAGGAATTCTGAATAATGTAAGGTACTCTCCTGAATCTTTCACCATGTTCCACTCCACTAATTCTGTCTGGCATTCAAAGACCAAACCTTTTGTGAATATGGGCGTAACATCAGTGTCAACTAGTTTTGGCAGTGTTCAGGTTCTTTGATTTTCACGCCCCAAATTTGCTCATTTACTTGTTGTCCACAGCTGAACCTCCTCATGGCTCATCAGAACAAGCAAAATTGTCTAAAAATAGCCGGAGGAACAGCTCCCTACTGGGGTAATGTCAGAAGGAACAAGCGGAAGAAAACAAATTGAAGGCTGGCAAAATTTCTGTCTGGTAGAAGAAGAGGTAGGGCATGGGGGATAAAACGATAAAGAAACTTGTTTAATTACAATTTTCCTCAATGGAAATATAATAAGTGTTTGATATTATTATACCTTAATAATTAATCCTTTCCAGCCCTTTCCAAATGCTATATCTCAGACACCCAATCACTAATTTTAAATCTGAAAGCTGCCCCATGAAACTGATAAACTACAATACTGTGCAAAAGTCTTAGGCACCTGAGAAAATTCTGCTTAAAAGCTGTTTACTGCTGGGCAGTGGTGTTAAGATAGTGTTAAAACACTAACCTTACAACAAAAACAAACAACATTAATACAGTAAATGGTGGTTTTATGTATGGCAAAGTGTTTCTAGACCTCCTTCCTCATGGAAGCCCAGTTTTACCAAACCAGGTATTGGATTAGCTCCATCAAATACCTGGTTTGGCTCTTTTTACT
>JBBIGA010005712.1:0-13269 GCA_037576975.1 Alestes dentex | reverse complement strand
TCAGGCTTAAACCCGGCCCCAGCGAGCTGTTCAGGCTTAAACCCGGCCCCAGCGAGCTGTTCAGGCTTAAACCCGGCCCCAGCGAGCTGTTCAGGCTTAAACCCGGCTCCAGCGAGCTGTTTAGGCTTAAACCCGGCCCCAGCGAGCTGTTCAGGCTTAAACCCGGCCCCAGCGAGCTGTTCAGGCTTAAACCTGGCTGCGTTCCAGTGGTGATGCGTTATTTTGACACGTGTTTAGCAGGGTACTATGCGGCTAGTCAGGCAGTTATTGTTATGAAGGCACTGAGGTGAGAGGAAATATTGTGTACAGCTGATTGACTTTCCAAACTTGTTTTCTGAGAAATCGGGCCACGTTAAAACTAGACTGAGGAGCCGAGCTACGTACGTTCCTGTGCGCGTGACAGTGGTGTACTGGGTGAGACCTGCCTGTGAACGTTTGTGTTGACCGTGACGTCAGGGGTAAAGGTGCCCGTGTGTGACATTTAATGAACTGCACTGGCCCTGCACTGTTTTACACTAGAGCACTGAAATACCCATGTGAGGACATTTAAATAAAAGATGAAGCCCAGTCCATGATTCCTATCAATATGATCCATGAAGAAATGCAGTGAATGTAAACTCACTGATGAATGCTGACTTGCTGAATGTGCACCCGTGTCTTTACTGTAGTAAAAAGAACAGTTTTTGAAAGATGAAGGAATAAGCGTTGCTCACATTCCAGTAAAAGGTTCCTGGCAGTTCGGTGGAGTTTATTTAGACGGTTGATATCTTGACTGGTAACATTTTACCGTTTACTCTTCCCAAATAAGTGGTGTGTGTGTGTGTGCATGAGTGCCTGTACTCCTCTCCCTGCAGCTGAGGAAGAGGATGGTGAGCAGCCAACCCAAGTACGAGCTGATCCAGGAGGTGGGGCGGGGGAGCTATGGCGTGGTGTACGAGGCGGTGGTGCAGCGGACAGGCGCTCGCGTGGCTGTGAAGAAGATCCGCTGCCACTCGCCCGAGAACGTGGAGCTGGCCCTGCGTGAGTTCTGGGCCCTCAGCAGCATTCAGAGCCAGCACCCCAACGTCATCCACCTCGAGGAGTGCGTGCTCCAGAGAGACGGCCTGGCCCAGAAGATGAGCCACGGATCCAACTCCTCTTTGTACCTGGAGGTATGTGCAACGGTTCGAGGTGACAACTAGCCACTAAGAATCACTGTACATTTGTGTTTGCAGTTTGGCGAAGTGAAGTAGCTTAAAGGAATACTGTGTTTCAACATAATGTGTGACGTCTGCCACTACAGATTGTGATCATTTACCACAGACCAGTCATTTCCCTGTGCTCAGTACAACCACTTCAACATGTTGACACAAAACAGGCCTCTTACAAAAGCTACTGGGAAGGTGTTTTAGCAAGTACCGAAGGACTTCTATTGCTTCTGTGTTTTGAGTCAACCGTTTCAGTTCTTTTCTGAGTACATGGACGCAAGATTATTAACCGTTTACTAGATTAAATTTGGGACAAGCATGACTGTCTCTGAAAATATCCACCATATTGTGGTGATTTGGAGTGTTTTCCAAAGCTAGACTTCATCCATGTGTGGGGAGGGCCTTCATATGTGATGTGTAGCGCCCACCTCTGCAGGAGCCATGAATTAGATTCGATTGGACCCAATCCAAAATCTACTTAAACCCTGAGAATTCAGTTTTGTTTCAGAAGTTCTGGCTTCAGAAGTGCTACAAGTCTGTGACTGTAAGTTGGTTCTTCCCTCCAAGAAGTCAGAAAACCTCCTAGTTCCGACTTAATTTTGCATGCTTAGACTATTCGAGTTATGAACTCCAGCACTGCATCCGCTCTTGCTTGCATATTTGTTCTCCCCAGTCTGTCACACTTGGTTCAGTTCATTGTCTAGTTAGGAATCCCATGTGCTGAGTTGGGTGAATTAGGCCGCAGTAGGCAAAGTGTACTATATATGTGGTTCCCAGAACTGGAATGAAGACTGCTGCATGGATGGGATGGATGTGATGCATTGTACGAGAGGATGTGACCATGATGTTAGCGGTGCCGGAGTGGGTACAGGAACGGCTCAGAATGTGTTGGATTTGAAACCGCCCTATGCTCGCCACATCAGTAAAGTTAATGTGTGACTCTTAAAAACATGTTATTAAGCACTCCATGCCTTTGTGTTATTTTCCTTGTTAATCCAATTACTGCATGATGAGTTCATGCGCTAAACAAACAAGTTCTCAGCACATCTTGCGCGCAGCTGCTGTTTGATGGGAAGGCTGGAAGGAGGCCGTGTGCTTGTTGTGTCAGACGCTGCACAGCTGCCCACGCCTCGCACAGGAAACTGGAAGAAGCTCAAACAGAAACTTGGGTCCGTGCAGCCCCTCTGATGTGACGAGGAACAGTGTTCAGTCACATGCCCAGGAGAACCATTCGTCCTGGTTTTCAGACTTTAAAATCGATGCATATTTTGTTGTAACAAAATGCTCGTAACAATTTTAATGCACTGTATCATGGAAAGATACAGGGCATTTTTGAAATGCGATTGAACTTCTTTGTTGGTTACAATAACAATTCTTTGCACTATAGCACAACTTGCCATTTCACGGAACTCTGTTGCCACAGATTTCTTCGTATGACCTAGTTATCCTACCTGCTTCTAGATGGACCTTTTTAAAATTCTGAACTAGTAATTCAGAGTTTTAATAGTGTAAGAAAGCATTTCATTTGTTTGTTTATCTGACATGTATGGCACTGAAAACTGTCCTTAGTGACACATTGTCACTTCTTTGAGAGCAGTGTTTTAAAAATTACTTTACATTAATAATTTGAACAAGATATGTGACATTCCACTCACGACTGACACATTCTATGCAATATATTACACAGAATGCTGTCACCTCCTGTCTTTCTTGGAGGGACTGTCAGCCCTATTAATTTTAGTCATTTTTCACATCTGGTTACATTCATGTTGTGTAATAATGCCAGAAATTTGGACCCAAGTGTGGTAGAAATGCAAGGCTATGTGCTTATTAACCCTACAGCTCCTCCCATTTGAGTTCTCTGGAGTGCTGTAGCTCCCACTGTGTTTTTAAACAGGAGTAGAACATGCAGCGAGAACAGCTCGTTTACGTCAGATTTAAAGTCACAGTTATGACTGTTATGGTACGTGAACCCAGACACACATCATAATTGAACTTCTGGGGTAAATTCCGATACAGCACGGCTGCTTTGGCCCGGCCCTTTGCAGTCGCTGAATTACTCAGGCTGCATGAGTTACATTAGTGTGCTGAACGGTGGAGTTTCACTTGTTGTTGCTGTCAGAACAAAACCTTGTATTTCCAAACTGTTAGCTTTACAGGAAACAGAAAAAAAACATTCTTCATTTAAAACGAAAGTTAATGGCAAGATTTTCCCCCAATTATTTCTACTGGTCCAATAATCGTTAATCGTTATGATAATCGTTAAACGTTATGATTATAGGTGAGCAGGTGAAATATATATATATTTTTAATCGTTATACGAGATTTAGTTCTAACAGCGTTTCTTTTTTCTGTCTCAGATGTTGCGGGTCGTTGCCGAGTCTTTCGTCTGCATCATGCCAGGCATCACTAACTGTATTAGCGCTCTGAGAGCTGATGAAAGGCCGCCATCGCGTTCCTCATGCCGGGGAGACCAGTCAGCGGCCATCGGAGACGAGGCTCTAGATAAACCCAGGAATACAGGAACACTGTACTGGATTAGACTAACTGTTCTCTGTTCAGGTTCCTCATCGCCCTAAAATTTAGCCTTATTCCAAAAAATCTAACCACTGTTCTCCATATCTTTAGACTGGGTATGAACTGGCCTGCGGCGAAGCCCCGTCCTCGTTACGCCACATAAACGTGTTCAGGACGACGCTCGGTCTTTCATCACTCTCAGCTTGCATGACTTTAGCTGACTGGTGGATACAAGACACTTCCTATGAGGCAGGATGTGGTGAAATGTACAGGCGTCGAGCAGCTTCTCGTGGTTCTTCTCGTTCTTGTTGGTTTCTGTTGTTTGTTTTTATTAGTAGGTGAGCAATGATTTGTGCACCGTTGGGCAGAATAAACACTCTGTATCGGACGAATCTTTTACTGTGAATCCCTCACCTGACTAGTGGAGGGTGGTCATCCTTTGGTCTGAGGAAACACAAAGTAGGAGAACAAGGGGTTGGTTGTGGAAGGAGTTTCTCATGTAGCTCTGATCTGGTTCACCAGAGGGAAGTTTCTGGAAATACTGAAAGGTTGTGCTTAGAGGTCAGAGGTCATGTCTGAGTAAATGCAAAAGATATAATCTGAGGTAGGGTCTGCTGTTTTGGGATTTTGGATTCAAATGTTCTGTTATTAATGAGGTACATGAGAACACCATGAAATCAAAGTAGTCACAGAAAAATGGCCAAGAGGCATGTAGTGACTTTTCCTCGGCTGTAAAGGTCATCGCCATGCTTTTTAGTGCAGCAGCCCTTTAGTGAGGCTGGTTGTCACGTTTATGATGGGGTTTGCTATCATATGTTCCACTTTACTCGATTTGAGGCGGTTTTGGAGGACGGCTCTTAAGAATTTCACTTAAATTATGTTGATTAAATCTAACTGAGAAAGTTAAATGGAGTTTCTGTTCAGATGAAATGGAGTGTACGTACCAATTTTCTTCCATTAAACGGTAAGATCATATACAATACGTTTAACATAAACAGGGCTAAAACAGTTATTTAACATTATTGATTGTTGTCAATCAAAAACTGGAAATATATTTCTGTTTTCAGTTTTTCTTTACATGTAAAAGCAGCTTCTGTCCTATAAGCAAATTAATGACTTAAGATGGGTTGTACCCACCAACCTAAGCACAAAGTGACTGATAAGGAACCATAGACTTAAAAGAAGTGAAGTCTGGGTGCAGGTTCTTAAAACAAAAGATAAAGTCACATTCAACAAAGGGAATCCTGACTTAACTTTCCTTTAACTCGCTGAAGAGGAAACCTCTGTGTTGGTTCTGAAGCAGCATGACATTCGGTGAACGTCGTCTTCCCTCCACGCGGTGCTCTAACAAACCGCACAGACGCGTCTGAGGACTCGCCGTTCACGCTCCGAGGGATTTCCTCAGAAAAGGGGCGCGTTACCCAAAGGCCCGAGAGCTCTCCGTGGGGCATTACTGTTCCAAACTGTACGAGTTCAGAACAGCTCTGTCTATTCAAAGGAAAAGTGTCTATTTAAAAAACCAGTTGAACTTCAGTCGCCTGTCCTGTCAGTGTTAAACAGATAAACTGGTATCAGCGGAGTCTGTTTTCTGTGAGCAGGCGAAAGATGGCGCATAAAACAAAGAAACACATACTTAGTGTTTGTAACTTGACTCTAAGTAAATAAATGTGTTAAATTCACAGAATGTTGCACAAAATCCAACTGTATTTAAAAATCAAATGCTTTTTCTTGAAATATGACACACGTGTTTGTCATTAAATGCCAAATTTTGGTTTTTTTTGGCAACATTTAGGCAGATAACTCAATTACTTATCTACTGAGTCACACAATCACCTGGTTTTTTTTTTGCAGCCCTAAACATAAGGTATGATGTGCAACAATATTATAAAAAAAATTAAAAACCCAATAACTAATCACAGTAATAAAATAACTCCTGTTCCATTCTTTTTCTGCGGAGCAACCTGAACTTTCATTACTTATTTGATCTGAGTGATGAGACCTCCAGAATGATGACAGTCAGGCCATGTTCTCATATAGTGTACGTGCTTCATAGCTGTTTAGGTGCTAAATGTTATAATGTATAGTAAAGTACACCGATCAGCTATAACACAAAAACCACCCCCGGCTTAAGAGTGTGTAGGTCCAACCTCACGCCACCAGAGCGGCTCTGACTTCTGCCTCGGACTCTTCGGGTTCTCCGGAGGCGCGCTGTGGTTTCGGCCGCCGAGACTTCAGTCCTGTAAGTTGCGAGGTGGGATCTAGTGAGACTGGAGTCCAGCAGGTCCTACAGATGCTCGATGGGATTGGGTTTGATGGGTTTGAGCTGTGAGGAGTTGGAGGCCGGGGCACTGTGTGCTCGTAGCTAGTGTGAACTTTTGAGCAGTTTGTGCTTCATTTGCTGCTCTGTGGAGTCGGACACCGCTCCCCGCGCGGTGGGCGCCCGCGACCCTGCTGCTGGTTTACGACCAGAAGTGGGAACACCCCAGAAGACCTGTCTTGGGGTTCTCTGACCCAGTGAAGTTCTCTTCCTTCCGACACACCAGCTCTAGGAACGGACTGTGCTGCCAAATACATCCCCTCCCTGACAGGTTCCACTGTAACAGGATTTCACTGTTGATTTAATCTGTCAGTGGTTTTAATGTAATGACTGATATAAGGACTGTAGTTTGTTGGAATTTGTGAAGGTTTGCGTGTGTTTTGCTTGGTGGTCTTTCTTACCTCGCGGTCTCTGTGTGCTGAAGGGGCTAAGAGGCTGCTGATGGCTGATTATAGTCTCTCAGTGGCGCGAGAGCTTTTGTCCGTCAGATCGTTAAACTGCACTGTTTGGCTACTCTCCCAGAAACTCCCAGAAAAAACACACACACACACACACACACACACACACACACACACACACACACCCCACTGCCTGCAGACAACAAACGCTGATGAGCCAGAATCAGACAATCAGACATACAGTTTGTATAATGGTTTTGATGAATAGATTCTGTTATCCGTGCTGTATTGAATAGGTTGCCATGTTCACAGGCTGCCTCTTAAAGGAGAATGGCAGCATTTTTCAGCCTCATTTCGTTCTGTTCCATAGCAGACAGGTTAGTAAAAGACCGGGGAACCTGATCAAAAATACAAATATTATAGAAGCTGGGGAAACACATCCTCATGCTCATTTAGCTCAATAATGGATGAACACTCGCACCTCAGTATTTCTTAAAAGTTCGTTATAAATAGCATCATTTCTGCTTTAATAGGCAATACTGGCATTTTAAATTCATAAATAATCAGTTGTCTATTTTGTCAGCCGAGCTTCATTGAAAGTGAGAATGACTGGCTATTTAGTCCTGCATTGTTATGTGATTCTCTCTTGATAGTTTTAGTAGCAGCATTAGCTCACGGTGTCGTGTTTCCCACGAAGTTCCGCTCCTGGCCGAGATCGTTCATCCCCAGCAGCCGTTGGATCGTTGCAGAAGCACTTGCTCTTGTTTTACGTGTGTTTCAGGCTTGCAGGTTTTCCGTCTTGCTTCTAAGCGCAGGGGGCGGTGTTCGTTCTTCTCGCTGGTTAGTGAGCGCATGCTGGAGCTTCACGCCGGCGGCTCCCGGCCCCGCCCGCCGGAACACTCGAGTGCTCTTCTTGTGTTGGGTCCCCGGTCAACCCCAGAAAGTCTTGTTGTTGAGTAGTTAGATCAGGTGTGTTTGAGGGTGTGGAAAACTGTAAAACGTGCAGAGCAGGGGGGCGACCAGAACCAGGACCAGGACCAAGACCAGAACCAAGACCAGAACCGGAGTTTTTTTTGCCCGTCTGTGTGCTTATGAGCAAATGTTAAAACACCATTTGGCCTTTATGTATTTACCAAATTAAACAAAAGGCTTCTGAGCATGTCGTATCAGCTTCTGTCCGAAACACAGTCTGCAGCGCGTGATTGCTCTCGGTGTGGAGTTAACCAGGCGTCACCCTGCAGGGCTGTTTCTTGTTTTGACGGTGAATTCCTATTTCAGACCTTTAGACCAGCTGCTGTTAGGCCTGTTTATCAGACCAGTGGCTGCTGTGTTTGTGTCTGTCAGACGCACTGATGTAGAGGATATAAGATGGATGAAACAGACACTTGTCTGGTCATCTGATGGAAGGAGAGTGCCCGAGAGATGAAATGACGACTGCTAGTGCAGCGAAGGCTTTTCAGATGAGAAGCTTTGCGTCGGGCAGAGAGCCAGGCGAGCAGAAACAGTACATCTCGTGTTCATTTTTGCCTTTTATACTGTGTTTCTTTGAAAGTAACAGTGATGTGTCCAGTGATTGATTAAAAAATGAATTAATATGAAAATTCCATCAGCAGTGATTAACTGGGTTTGCAAGATGATGCATGTTTTAAGTTCAACTGGTAACAGTTGCAGAGACAGATGGACGCGTCTATTGATGCATTTTTTCCCTTCTTTTTCTGGCAAAATACTTTAGAATCTTTAAAAAAAAAACCTCCTAATTTATTACTCATGACCTTTTTTTGGTTTGGACTTTTTGGGCTAATTACCAAAATAGTTTAATAACACTAATATAACATTTATTGATTCATTTACTGTAACCGAGTCTATCCGCGGTACTCACCCTGAGCTCTACCATATATATATATATATATAAAATATGGTAGAGCTATTAAATAATTCATTTAATAGAAATAACCCTAAATGGTTTATGCCATTAAAGAAACCATGTCCCCTAGATGGAGAACGGAGAACAGAGCACAGACTTTCAAAAAGTAAAATGTGAGGGTTTTGTGTGCTGCCATGAAAATTAATACTTTTAGCAAAAGTAAACTATTGTTGTTCTATAAGCAGGTGTTTCACATCCCTCATGTCTTCATGCCTGTCGCGGCTGCACTTGTTTTTTTTTTTTTAAAGTTTTTAAAACTGCGTTGGTGTCAGTCTGTACTGAGCAGAAGATGAGGCAGCAGAATTCCTTTTATAGAATGTTACATGCTGCAAATGTGGTGATGCAATACTCTCCAAGAGTTAAGCTATTATTTCCATTTTATGGTAAGACCTGTTGTAGTAAAAGGAGCGTGAAATAAAGATTACTGTGTGATGCACTTTCTGCTGCATGCCTTCAGTATCGTGTGCCATTGCCAATTAGAAGCTCACATTTCAAACTTTTTTGACGGATGTACTTGCACTATACCATTTTTATTTTGCTTCATAACTTGCTTTCTTTAAGTGATGGGTAATACAGCACTTTGAATATTGTAGTAGTAGTCAAAGCAATATTAGGCCATGTACACGGGTATTTCTGAAAACGGAGATTTTCCAGTTTCGTTAAACAAAAAAAACGTGTCCACATGAGCACGTTTTCAGCAGGTGGCGCTATAAGCTTAAACCGTGCCGCACTGGCGACCAATCAGAAGCCTTGGAGGAGGGACGTCATCACCAGAGACGGTCTGTGTTGAATATAACAGCATCTGAAGCGACTCTGACGTCTCTGTCCTTCACACTGGAGGAACAGAAACTCCTCCTGAGTAGAAACAGGCCAGAGCTCCTGACGAGGTCGAGACAGGAGGACGCTGAACGTCGGGACTGTAGATGAAAACCTGACGGAAACTCGGCGCGTACTGTCACGTCGTATGAGCGGCACACAGTCTGACGCCAAACGGTCCGTTTTTCTAAATCTTTGTTTTTCTCGTCCGCACGCAAATGCAGACACCAAGTTTTCAGAAATCGCCACTTTGGCTGAAGTTTTCAAAAACCTCAGTTTTCACACTGAACCAAAACGCTGTTTACGTGTGGACGAAAGGACAAAACACACAAACACCTCCGTTTCAGAAACACCGTGTACGTGTGGACGTGGCCTTAATAGTAAACTCAGGGTGTCCGCGGGGTTTTAAAAAGTATTAAAAGGTGATAAATCAAAACTGCCAAATTTAAGGCCATTAAAAGTGTTAAATTTGGTTGTAGATGTATTATTTTTTTAAAATAGGTATTTTTTCAGACTATGGGGTTTCCTATTTTATCTTTAGCGTATCTGGGCACCAGAGATGGGGACTCGAGTCTGAGACTCGGACTCAGGTCACACCTACGTCGCACAAAGACTTGTGACTTGACTTAGACTGGCCCTCAACGACTTGAGACTTGACTCGGACTTGGGTGTTGTGACTCGTAAACAATGTTCATTTCATGGAATTATTTATTTATATCTCGCGCTCTTTCCAGTGACCCCTCGTTTGCCATAATCCGGAGTTATTAGCCGAAAACTGTTAACCTCGCCCCGGTGTCCCATTACTTTTGTCCAAGGTGAACGGTTTTCGGCTAAAACTCCGGATCGCCGGGGGGCTATTATGTTAAATGAGGGGTCGTTGGAAAGGTCTCACCGAGCCCTATCTGTGAAGTTTCACATTTAGAGTGCGAGATATATTTTTCATATTTAACATTTAGGTTTAAGATAATGTTTGTGAGGGGAAATTCACAGCACACAGTCCAGCCCCCTGCTAAGTAACAGCCAATTGTAATCAAGGGGCGTGGCCAATTAGCATATCCTTTAAACATTTAAGCTCAAAAATCCCACATTTAGAGTCGCCGTTCGTGAAAGTGCAACATTTAGATTTAGAGTGCAACATTTCAGTTTTTTTTTTAACACATTTAGCTCTGAATGTGTGAAAATTGTGTGAAAATTGCGCTAAATGATGAAAAAACGACACCTCTAAATTTAAGCTGTTTTTACAAACGGCCCCCATAGACTTGGACCTATAGTACATGTTTATGTTAAAATCAGGTAACAGCAGTGCACCAGTTCGTGTAGTGGACGCCAGTTTGTGAAGTGAAATCACCAACAGTTCATATCGCAGATGCCAGTTTGTAACGCATCAGCAGTTCATGCAGGGAATGCCAGCCGGTGTGTTGGAACGATGTCTTCATCTTCTTTGCACATTTGTAGTTTGTTTTATTTTTATTCAGGAAGTGAAATAAATGTGCGATATGTGGTCAACATCAGTGAGTCTGTAAATCTATTGTTTTATAGTGTTATATATGACAAAATCTGCATAAACGTTAGAAAGGTCGCTGATTAACACTTGCAACTCAGTGTCGTGATGGTTTTTAAAAAAAATCCGAAGGTAGTAAAAAAGGTATTAAAATATATTAAATTTAACTTAAGGATTTCTGTATATACCCTGAAACTGTAAACATCAGTTTTTATTGCCATTAACACTTGTTTTGTTTTGCTCACTCAGCTGGTGGAGACCTCCCTAAAAGGTGAGATTGCGTTTGACCCTCGCTGCGCCTACTACCTGTGGTTTGTCATGGACTTCTGCGACGGAGGGGACATGAACGCCTACCTGTTGTCGCGCAAGCCCAGCCGCAAGACCAACACCAGCTTCATGCTGCAGCTGGGCAGCGCGCTGGCCTTCCTGCACCGCAACCAAATCATCCACAGAGACCTCAAACCGGACAACATCCTCATCTCGCAGGGCCGCACCCCGGCCGGCTCCTCCGAGCCCACGCTGAAGGTGGCCGATTTCGGCCTGAGCAAGGTCTGCTCCGCCTCTGGCCTGAACCCCGAGGAGCCGGCCAGCGTCAACAAGTGTTTCCTGTCCATGGCGTGCGGCACAGACTTCTACATGGCCCCCGAGGTGTGGGAGGGCCACTACACGGCCAAAGCGGACATCTTCGCCCTGGGCGTGATCATCTGGGCCATGGTGGAGCGCATCACCTTCGTGGACGTGGAGACCCAGAAGGAGCTGCTCGGGAGTTACGTGCAGCACGGCGAGGAGATCGTTCCGCTGGGCGAGGCGCTGCTGGAGAACCCCAAGATGGAGTTGCTCATTCCGGCGCGAAAGAAAAGCATGAACGCAGGGATGAAGCAGCTGATCAGGGAGATGCTGTCTGCTAATCCACAGGAGCGGCCAGACGCCTTTGAGCTGGAACTCAGACTGGTGCGCATTGCCTGCAGGGAACTGGACTGGGACACGTGAGGAGACCGTTGTCCAACTGTGGATAGACGATTTCCCTTTTTCCCCCTTTTCTTTATTTTCTCAACACAAAGCAAAACAAACGCACCCCAGCTGGGAAATGTAATGAGTTTAACTGTTCTGTCAGAGGAAGAGGTAATTTTCTATACATGGTTGTGTACATACTGGGTGAGTTTAGAACATTTCAGGAACCACATAAAAACCAGAGATGCTCAAACGATTGGTTCACTGAAAAATCTAATTTACACAATGTTGCCCGACTTGCTCAGCCAAGATATGCAAAAGTGTCTTTGCTAATGAACTACATTTAGTGTAAGGAGGACTACTTTCAGAGAGCCACTCGTTTGATGTTGCATTGTTCTCATCACTGTGTATATGACATGGGTAATATACATTAGAGGCAAGCCCACTGATCTACTGCTTAGTGGTAATGCTACGGATCCTGCTGAGACAGTATTTGGGCGGGACCTGGACTGACTCCCTGTGTGTTGAATGGTTATCCAGAAGCACACAGCGGCTGAGTGGCATTCTTACCCATCGCGGGTAAGCTTTACGCCACTCTGTGTGTACAGACTAAAGCCACAGCCATGGATTTCTTTTGCCTGTGTACTAAGTCTACACGCAGGTCTGACCCCCAGAGGTCGAGGGGATCTCAGTGGCATCCCAGAAGCAAGAACACGCAGAGCATGGCGATTTTAATTGGGCGCATCAACTGCTGCTTGGCAAAACACACTCGTGACAGGTTTTCCCCTGATACTTCCAGCTTTTCTCTCTCGGGAAATGCCAATTTTGTCCTTTCTGACAGCCTGAGGTAGCTCATCAGTGTCTGCCTGCCTCACTCTCGGTGCTAATTTAACTTCTGATGCAATGCACACCCGGGCACAGGGAACGCATCTGTATGGCCCTCACCGTGCCACAGTCACGGTACCTTTCAAACATTTGTCTCCTGAAAGATCAAGATCTCTTACTTTCTGCACTACTTTCAACAAAACCTCAGGCTGGTATATTTGTACATCCAGATTTTACAGGATCTTACTGTTTAATATTAAGCTCTTAATATTGAATCTTTTTCTACCGTATGCCTCCCGTGCACAGAGTACAGTGTGTAGTTTTGCAGGAAGCAGATTTGTCTGGCATGCTGTTGCGGAGCAGATAAACACCAGTACCAGGTGATTTCCTGTCTCGTAGTCAGCGAGGGGGAAGTGGAGAGAAAGTCTGGCGGCGCTGGTGTGCCCGGTGTGGAGTTGGCACTCGACACCTACCGAGTAACGTTTGCAGAGGAGGGCATGACCGAGTGGGCGTGAGTTCATTTGTTGTGTGTAAAATGTCAAGTATTCAATATAGTCGCGGTCGTAACAAAACCTCATGTTGGGTTTTTTTTTTTTTTTTTAAAGAAGACCCTGTAAAAATGTACTTAATGTATGTGTTTAAATGTAATGAGATTTTGGTTTTGACCATTTCTGTTTATCATGAACTGTTCACAAGAGAGATGCTGGCATCAAACTGTTAAATAAACAGAATGCAGATATGAGGTTTTGATATGACGGGTGTGTGTGGGTGTGTGTGGGTGTGTGTGGGTGTGTGTGGGTGTGTGTGGGTGTGTGTGGGTGTGTGTGGGTGTG
>JBBIGA010005701.1:0-15579 GCA_037576975.1 Alestes dentex | reverse complement strand
AGAGAGAGAGAGAGAGAGAGAGAGAGAGAGAGAGAGAGAGACTTGTACTGTAATAGAATTATTGTAATAATTTCATTAAAAAATTGGTTACAATAATTTTAATAGGTGCAAATAATTTTATGAGACTGACTACTTGTGAGAATTATACTTGCGGCACCTACATGCATACTTCACTTTCAACTCAGCTTAATACTTTACATTTAAAAAATGTACAAGTAACCTCATCTACGTACACTGAACTGCTGTCTCCCACAATGCTAGAATGTAAAATACTGATGTTACCCCTATATACACTGTACTGTAATTCATGCAAGTGCATTTTCTATGGGATGTGCTGTCATTTTCTTTGGTATAAGCAGAGACAATACAGTAATAATTAAATTTTATTTACATTAATACAAATACAAGGCTTTAACCCTCTGGTGCATGAATTTTGAAATTTTTTTAAATGTGTTTTTACTCTTCTTAGGGCATGAAAAAAATTCAAAACATTTTTTTTTCTAATTCGATTTTTTCAGGAAGTTACAGAAATGTCCACAACAGTGGACTACATGCACTTAAGCACTCAACATAAAATAGTATAATCTTAATGGAAGAATTATTCAAACTGAGTTTTAGGGAAAATCCATGAGCAATTACTTCACTGTATGCTTTGAAAACCACTTTAAGATACTTTCACACACACTCTGCACACACTGAGCACATACTGCACACACTGCACACAATGAGCTCACAATAAGCACACTCTGCACACTGCACACTGCACACACTCTGCACACACACACTGCACACACATTGCACACACTGAGCACACACTTCTTAGTAAAAATGATTTTGTCATATTTTTAACGCAAACTACAACCAATCTGCACAAAAATGTATATTTTTTTGAGCACCAGTTCATCTTCATTGATGAGGTTGGATTCAACCTCACAAAAAGATGAAGGCGGGGAAGGAATGTCATTGACCAGCATGCCATTGTTGACGTCCCTGGCCAGCGTGGTGGGAACATCACAATGTGTGGAGCAATTACCAACCATGGTGTCATCCATCACCATGCTACCCTTGGCCCCTGCAACACTGCCCATCTGATTACATTCCTGGAAATCCTACACAACACACTCATTCCACCAGATCTGATAGATGGCCCAGAGCAGCTCAGGTATGTTGTCATTTGGGACAAAGTTTCCACCAGGCTGCTCTGGTTCGTAACTGCCCACCCACGCTTTTTAGTTGTTTATCTCCCTCCATATTCTCCATTCCTCAATCCTATTGCGGAATATTTTTCTGCCTGGAGATGGAAAGTGTATGACCGAAATCCACACACACACACGTATAACCCTTCTCCAAGCTATGGAAGATGCATGTGGAGATATAGCAGTTGATGCTTTTCATGGTTGGATTCGCCATGCTAGGTGATATTTCCCCCGCTGCTTGGCCAGGGCAAACATTGCTTGTGATGTGGATATGGTGCTGTGGCCAGACCGAAACAGAAGAGAGGATGCAGCATAGTTGTTTTTTTTTTTATTTTTTTATTTTTTTTTTTTTACTGTAACTGTTCTTCTGTTGTTTGTATATGTGTACCTTGGTTGGGATGAACACTGTGTACATTGTTTTTGTGGGGAAAAATACAGTAAATATATTTGGTACCATGTATTTGTGTCTTTTGTATACAAACAATATTATGAAATATTTTACAATGCACTTATGTAGGCCTATGTACTGTCTGTAGTAATATAACACTGAACAAAAAAAAGGCTTACAGTAAGTCATTATAATGAATGGAGAAGAAGTGGTCATAGTGTTTTACATTAAGCACATCAGTGATCAACTGGTTCATATAAATGTCTATTCATGTGATGGTTTGTGTGTGTCATTTGAAAACAAAATACTATTTTGGTGGGGGGGGGGGAGGCGACGACAACGAAACGAATAATTTTGAAAAGTGGGATGGACACTTACCGTTGCCATATTGATACGGGCGCCCTTGCAAATACCTGTGATATGACATGCTTACCTGTGAGGCTGGTGGGGGCTTGTTGTCATCCTGTGTGTTCTGGTGACGTAGCAATATGTGCAGATTTTCTTGTTTTGCAAGATGGACAGTATGATCTGTTCTGCCTAAAACTCGTTCCTGGTCTTGAATAGAAAACAAAACAAACGATTGAATAACTTTGAACACATCGCTGATCTATGCCCTGTACTGTTACATCGAACGCCCTGAAATGCTATCATACAATCAGCAAATTAATATGAACATAAGAAGCACTAAATTATATGAAAATCATTCATTTCACAAACCTCTTTCTTCCTTGAAAGCTATCTTGTAAGTGTTATTCCCCACTTTCTCCACTTCTCCACATTCTCCCCCTCCAGACCGCCGCTTTATCTGAAAGTACTGCCTGATCCTTCTCTTGTCGTCTTCGGAGAGGTTACTTGCCTCAAAAAACACATCGTGCTGGTAGTCTGACATTTTCAATCAAAGCACTACTGATGCTGCGCACTTTGATATCTAGTATAGAAAAATGTTATTTTGAATTGACCTTTACGCAGCAGTGTTTGCTTCCTGCCTGCATGTCGAATGAAATAAAATGCTTTCACTTTCAATACTTTCTGCTACGGCTTTAAAATGACCCACTTCCTGATGCTGGCTCGGGCTTCTGAATTTAAAAATAGTCTTCAGACTCACTTCCAGTGTTAGTTCTAGTAATATAATTCATTTTCAATACAGTTTAAGTCTGCCTGAATTTAAATCAAATCCACGAAAGGAAAAGAGCAGGGAGTATAGGTGGAAGAAAAACAGCCACAACCTGTTTTGGTTCCCTAAAGTACCTTTCAATGGATAGTTCTGAAAAATGAGACAAGGAGAAACCACCACATAGTGTAAACTTTTTGCAGTTTATTTACTGTTTTACACGTTTTTAGCAACATGAACTATATCATGAACCAGCGTTTTGCATCTTGTTCTGAATCCAAGCGACTCTTTATGTAGTTTCTGACACAAAAAACAGTGAAACTAGCACTCAATTATACACTTTTAGCTTTAACTACTTTGATAAACTGTACTGGTCACTGCAATGAGCACAAAATCACAAGAGAATTGCGGCGAAAAGGTTGTAGCTTTCATCACAAAGCTACAACCTGAAGCAATCACAAATGTAAAACTGGCAGGAGGTGGAGAAGTGGTTAAATATCCTCTGGCTGTAATGTACACTGGAGATCAAAATTGGAGAACAACAAATAAACTCTTGCTTTTTTGAAATATTGTTAATCCTTATTGCTAAAAATTAGAAGGAATATGAGATGTGAGTATATCATGGTTTTATTAGCAAGTTTACAAAATAATCAAGGCACTTGAAAAAAAAACAACTTTATTTTGTGGAAAACACAATGATCAAAATGAGAGAACAATAACCATTGCAGCAGAAAGGAAGATTACAATAACAAACTGGAGGGATCCAGCTTTGTGAGAAGTAGGAAGTATGGAGGCCCCAGCTTTGAATGGCTTCAGCACACCTGTACCCACAGGACATCACTAGTTTTTCACATTGTGCTGGTTGGATTTTGGTCCACTCTTCTTCGAGTCTCTTCCACAGTTTGGTAACTGTAGTGGTATTCTTAGCCCCAGCTTCAAGATTTCAGTAATGATACTGAAAAAGAGAGAGTGGTATTGTTTTATCTGCTGAATGTACAAGATCTAATCAATCAGTTCCCTTTCCTTTCCATTCTATTCCATTCTTTGCTTACCGGTCTAAGAAGGGCTGCTTGAACCATTCGGTTGACTTCATTCACCCCACTTGTCAGTCCACTTACTACAAACTCATTTGGGCCCCGCTGTTTTATGTCTAATCCCAGGGAATCCAAAGTATTGGTAATCTTTGTCATTTCATCTTGACCAAGGAGCCCGAGTTCCTCAGCAGAGAACATTCGAGAGAAGCACTCTTTCTCATAAGACCGGTGGAGCTCCTTACAGGCATTTGAGACATTCTCTGCAGTTGAACCTATGACAAGAAACTCAGCTGTGCTCCCTTGTCGGACTGGGAGGGATTGAACAAAGGAGCTGAGATATGTAGTCAAAGACTGTGGTTGGTGCCCTCTAGTGGCAGCTGTGAGAGAAACAGTGTAGTTTTATCATTCTGTGCTTCAGTTCAGAGTTCATTCACTAAACTGTACTGGTGCTGGCTATGGCAAACATGTAATCATGAATAAATAAAGAAATACTTTCAAGCTTAAAATTTACATTTAAAAGCAGATTTTGTAAACACTGGATTAGCAGCTGTATTCTTACCCAACATCTGTGTGAAGTTGCCAAACAGTTGCTGTGCCACAGCTTTGAACTCCAAGAAGACATTGATTTTCAGTAAAACAATCCGAATAGTCTTGAGGTGTCTAAAGGCATTGCCTATCGTGGCATTCTTCACTCCTCCAAGGACGGACTGAGCCACCACCTTTGCATCAAGGCCTCCCTTGCCTAGAAGGCACAACAGAGTACATTTTTAAGCTGTTTTAAAGTTGAAGAGCTGTAAATATTCCCAATTTTGGAACCAGATAATTCAATCTCAGATTATACTAAAGAATTCAGAATTCAGAATTCATACCTTCTGCTGTATTAAACATGACACTGTCAGGACAAAAAAACAAAAAAAAACAAAAACAAAAACAAATTTGTGGACTGGATGTTGCGGATTGGCATCCTCAAGGACATGCCTTCAATACCTTTATTTATGGTACGTAGCTTTATCATACTGCAGTTTTGTACAAAACTGTACATGCGTTTTTTAATTTAAGATGTTGACTCCATACATACCCTAGTATATAGAATTTTTATTTCATTTTTATATTTAAGATAGTTAACATGTGAAAATATAGTAGACTTTTAATTCATATTGTATATATTGTATATTAGGCATATATTTGGTCCTGAAGAACATTTCTGTTGATTGTACTGTGGGGGACTAAATTAGGATGGAACCTTTGACAGTTTTCATAAACTGATGTGCAGAATACTGTCTTATTATCTACACAGATAATCAGCGAATCGAAAACTGTAATCATGTAAATCGAGTAAATAGACTAATTGATCATTTAGAATTACATCTAAAAGCTTTATTTAAGTAGCAATGTCTAATGTCTTTATTTGGCTGGTATTTTTCTTTCTTTGTTTAAATTTTACACATTTATATTCAAGTAAGGACCTTCTTTTTTATACAAGTATCTGTTACCATTTTTTTTCACCTGTCTTTATAGTGACATTGCAGTGCAATCCAAAGGCACTTCCTCTTCCAGTTTCCCTCTATATATATACTTTTAGTGTAGTTTTATTATACACACTGGTTGCCCCATACGGACAATATAGAGAATCTGACTGACTGCATCACAGAATACATTAACTTCTGTGTGGACACTGTTGTTCCCCAAAAATCTGTTTGTTACTTTATGGAATCTGCACTTTAAAAGGGTTTGAATGCCCTACGTCTCCTCTGCCCACACTTCTAACCTTCTTTATTGTTGGAAACACTATGAGGGCCATGTTTTTTTTTACTTCTCCACTGCTTTCAAAGCAACTAATGGGGGGAATAAGGAGGAATAACTGCTGGGGAATAAGCTCACGGAAATGCAGGTAGATGCCCCATGGATAGCCTGGATTATGGACTATCTAACAAATTGACCAAAGCATGTCCAGCTGGGGAGCTGCTGCTCGGACAGCATCCTGAGCAGCACGGGGGCGCTGCAGGGGACTGTCCTATCACCCTTCCTCTTATCCCTCTACACGTCTGACTTGTTGCCTCTAAATGCAGAACTGAACGCCACAGGAAATCTTTTCTACCTGTGGCAATAAAACTGTATATGTATAACACCTCCTCTTTCTGTATATGATCCTCTTCAGTCTTTGTCATTCTGCTCCAAATAGGATTTGTGCAATACAACTCAACTGCTTAATGTACTGTCTCATCTCCTCATCACCTGCTGCTATTTCATTTTATTGGATTCAGTATACATTTTGTATTATTATCTTGGGGTTTTTTGGTTATTTTTTGGCTGCACTATTGCTATTGTTTTTTTTTTTTTTTCAATTCTCACTTGCCCTATCTTTATACTTTTTGTTGCACTGAGCATTCTCATAACAAAATAATTTCCCTCAGGATAAATAATGTTCTTTCTTATTTTATCTTCATATCTTATAGCCCTGAACACAGGGCTGGGTTACTAACAGGGCTGGGTTACTGACCGGCACAGATAGCAGGAATGGCCACTGACTGATGCCCGTCAAGTTCACATTTTAAAACGATGTCCTTTGCCAGTCCTTTGATAATGTCTGTGTCCCTTTGTCCACATACATGCATGATTGCCTTGCAGGGGAAGTTTCCAGGCTGGGTGGAAAAGACCTCTCCCTTGTTTACCTGCACTAGAGAGCATGAAGGCAGGGCAAGGAGCTCAAGCATTTGAAATACTTCCACATATTATCAAAAAGTCTCAAAATCTGTCCTAATACTTACAGATTTCCTTCACTGCAATTTTAAATTAATCATTAACTTGAATGCAGTATTATATGTATAATTAATTTAATACATTAATAAGTATTAATACAACAATTTGCAGAATAAAGTCACCACTACACTTTCTTACCTCCTTCTAGATCAGCCTGGACTTGTGGCCCAGCAACAGTCAGGATGTCATTGCACACATCTGGAAAAAAAAAAAATCCTATTTTGTTCTTAATGCAGTGCAACATTCTTAATGCAGTACAACATTCAGAGTGATAAAATGGAACAGAACAGTATAAGACAGCACCTGTACGAAAGTCACTGAAGTCAGTGGTGTTTACGATGACATCAGTTGTCTCATTGCTGATGTCACCAAAAACCAGACGGAGCTGACAACTGCCCGCTGTGAAGGCGATTTCATCAATTTCGGAGCTTAGAGACTGAAAAACAGCTGTGGTAGCAAATGAAATTAGTGGAGAATGTCCTTGCAGAAAATCAAATGAATGTATGGATTAACCATGAGACTAACAGTGTGGATCATAAATGATTATAACAGAAATACCTCGTCCTGTGGGATCCACCAGTTGTGCACTCAGTCCAGTGCAGACTCCCTCATAGGTCTAGCAACAATCACACAGTAAAACTCATTAGTCCACCAAGTGTGTTATCATGATAACCAGTGTGGGTTTAGCCTTAATACAGAGTTCACAATCAAATAAAAAGTCAACAGAATGTATGATTTTTCTTGTTAACTTACTATTTGAAGTTCACAAAAAATCACATACCAAGTAACTTTTAGCACAATTTTTATAGTTTCTAGTTTAAACACATTTTTAGTGCAGCTTATGTTTTTGAGGGTTACTAAACAAATCCCCAAGGCAGGATCATTATTGTTCATGAAAATATTAAACAAAGAAAACTAACATTAAATATACACTCATTAACTAAAATAATACAAGTTTTTAAAACTAAATCAGTCACAATATTCACTGCAATAAGAACTGTATTCACTGCAATAAGAACACAAATGCTTTAGAATTGCACATAAAAAGCAGTAGTTTTCATATTTTAAGGCACTTCTGATAAAGTCTTTCATCACAGCTCCACATCATCAATACTAAAAACTAAAACTGATCCTAAATAAAACAAACTGAAACTAAAACAAAACTAAAACTACTAATTCACTCCTAAATTGAATTACTATAGTAAAAACTATAGTAACTCAGAAGGCCATTTAACAAGAATGAACCTGTTTTAATAAAAACAGTATTAATGTTGTTAATTATTATAAAAACAAGCACAGAAATCTTTTCTGAATAATCAAATTAATGTACCTCTTCAGAATTGGAGTAGTTTGGCATTATGGCGATGCGTACGGTGTTGAGAGAGCCAGTGTTTCCAGCCTGGCCAAATGTTCCAATAGCCTTTGTCAGAATATTAGTGGCATCTTTGACAGGTACTGACAGAGCTGGTCCAGGTCCGATTACCGGCATAGCAACAGAGGCCCAACCCTGCTGTTCACAAAGTGCCAGGACTCGTTCAAGCCCGTAGCGCAGTGCCTGTAAAAGAGCATCAGTAACACATTATGGTCACATTACAGCAGTCTAAAATCACCCTGACCCCACTTTCAAGTTTTACAGTGTCGAACATAATGGGCCAGCACGGTCAAATTCCCACACTACACCATATGTTCCTTGTATAACTAATTACACAAGGTTCACTTCCTCTTACATGCTGCTGCTGGCCAGAGCCAGATCCGCTCATATCGCCTACCAGGCCTTGACTGGAGTGGATGGTGCCATCAACACTGTGCCTATAGCCACCTAGACAAGCCAAGTGCAGCCCAGAGGATTACGTTCTTCGAATTCTCCAGTGCCTTCAACAGCATCCAGCAAGCCCGACTGGTGGGCAAGCTGTCTGCTTTACAGGTTCATGCTCCCTTAGTTGTGTGGATACTGGACTACCTGGCTGATAGGCCACAGCACACATGGCTACAGGGATATAAGTCTGACACAGTGCTTTGTAGCACTAGAGCTTCTCAGGGAACAGTTCCCTCACTTTTCCTCTTCACCCTGTACACATCTGACTTCCAACACAACAGCTGTCATCTGCAGAAATTCTCAGAGGACTGGGCAATAGTAAGATGTATATGGCATGGGGATGAATCTGCTGCAGCTCAGCATCAACAAGAACTGGTGCTGGACCTGAGAAGATCACTGTTTCCTGTCACTACCCTGTCCATTAAGATAAGATAAGATAAGATAAACCTTTATAGCTCCCACAAGTAGGAAATTTGCTTGGTTATGGCAAAAAGTGGACAGTACAAAGTTAAGAGCAGCAAAAATTAAGTAAAACAATAGAATAGAATAAAATACTATGTCACAGTACAGTATAAAATAGAATGTTCAAATGTCAATGTCAAAAATGTACAGTCATAAGTATATACAGAGTGGATATATAAGTAAAAATGAGAACACTGTAGATACACACACAGGTACACAGTGGAGTGGCAGGCATTGACAATAGCATTAGAAATGCACCAGAAAGAAATGCACATTTTAAACTGTACATTCTAAATTGCACATTCTGCCCAGCAGTAATAGCTTCACCCAAAAATTGCACATGTTGCATCAAAAAAATTGCACTTAGTAATATTGCACATAAGAGAAACTAAGCAAAAGCTACCGTGGTGTATTGGATGTGTGTGTCTGTCTGCATGTGTGTGGTCATCTGGGTGCAACTGAAGGAGCTGCTCAGTGCTGTCAGAGTCTCCTGCATGGGGTGGGAGATGTTACCCAACAGGGATGACAGCTTAGTCATCATTCTCCTGTCACTCACCACCTCCACTGGGTCCAGAGGACATCCTAGAATAGAGCTGGCCTTCCGGATCAGCCTGTTCATTCTTTTTTAGGAGGTGAATGAAGGCATCATCCACTCCAGTGCCAGGCTGGTAATCAAACTGAAGTGGGTCCAGTGATGAGCTTGCCAGGGGCCGAAGCTGAGCCAGGACCAGCCGCTCCAGGGTCTTCATCAGGTGAGATGTCAGAGCCACCGGCCTGTAGCTGTTGAGGTCCTTGGGACGTGGGGTCTTTGGCACTGGTACCACACAAACAGCAGTAGAACAGCAGTGGGGCTGGGGGTGTCTGCAGCAGATGCTGAAGACTGCATCCTGGATGAATCAAACCTGTTAAAGAAGTGATTCAGATCCTTTGCCCACCTCACATCCCCCACCGGCAGAAAGTTTTGTTCTTTGTGGTCTCTCCATACTTCGCTCACATTGTTGTGCTGAAGCTGGTTCTCCATCTTCTGCCCACTGTCTTTTCCATCCCTGATCAGTCCTTTCAGCTTCCTTTGCACCCTTTTCAGCTCCTCCTTGTCTCCTGTTTTGAGGGGGATGCTAGAGGATGGCTTTTATTTCTGGGGTAATCCAAGGTTTGTTGTTGGAGAAGCACCGCACAGTCCTGGTGGTTACGGTGTTATCCACACAGAAGTTAATGTAGTCCATAACGCAGGTGACAAGGCTGTCGATGTCCTCCCCGTGGTCGTCACAAAGCACCTCCCACACAGTAGACTCAAAACAGTCATTAAGAGCCTCCTCGCTCTCCTCCAACCATCTCTGTACTGACTGGTGGCTCCCTGCATACTAAGGGCTCATACACAGGAACAAGGTGCACCAGGCTGTGATCTGATCTTCCCAGGGGGAACTGTATGCCCCTTTTGTGTTGGCATACAGTAAGTCCAATGTTTTATTATCTCTGGTGGGGCATGTCACATACTGGGTGAAGGTGGGCAGTGTGGAGTCCAGAGATACATGATTATAATCTCCTGATATTAAAAAAAGGGCTCTTGGAGATTGCATTTGCAGTCTGCTGACTACAGAGTGTAGAGAGTCACAGGCTGCCACCGAGGGGGGGACATACACCGTTATCACTATAACATGTGAGAATTCCCTGGGCGCATGCTAATGGATAACAGCTCAATATCTCTGCTGCAGAGTTATTCTTTCACAGCGATGTGCCCAGGGTTACACTATCTGTCGTTCACAAACCCTGCCAGTCCCCCTCCTTTCCTCTTACAGCTCTCCCTCGTCCTGTCCGCCCGTAGCAGCTGGAATCCAGGCAGCGCCACGCTTGTGTCCAGAGTTAGCGGTTTTAGCCAGGACTCCGTTAGCATCATGATGGTACACTGCCGGTACTCCGTCTGGGACCGGGTTAGCACCATTAACTCGTCCATCTTGTTAGGGAGAGATCTTACATTTCCCATCACTACAGAAGAGAGAGATGGTCTGTATTGTCTCCTTCTCGGGCGACGATGCTCCCTCCCGGCTCGACACCCCCTTCTCTTTCTCCTCAGCTCGATGGGGATGTCGGGTCTGACCCCTACTGTAAACAAAGGAGCCACACGCCGGGTCTCCAAACACAGGTGAAAAAAGTAGAAAATACCAGAGAAAAACAGGCTGCCACACATGGGGGTGCCACACATGGGCTGGATGTGGAGAATATTCAATACCACAGATACCTAGGTGTGCACATTGACAATAAGCTGGACTGGTCAAAGGACTCTCTGGTGCTGTACATTTTATATGCAGACTCCAGTCTGCATGGTGTTGTGGATGTTCTATGAGTCTGTATTGGCCAGTGTCATTGTATATGCTATGATGTGCTGGGATGGCAGCATGAAAGTGGCAGACACTAAGATATTTAACAGACTGATTATAAAAGCAGGCTCGGTAGTGGGTGAGGAACTTCGCATGGGGACTGTGGCTAAAAGACAAACATTGTCTAGACTTCAGTCCATCACAGGCAATATGGATCAGACTCTACAAATCCTCCCACTGTCACTTATTCACACAATAATCTATGGAATAGCCTGATGCTACTTTGTTGCACAAATCCTTAGGGTGTACATCACTATTGTTATGTGTATTACTATGTGCATTATTATCTTGCTATGATGTCTAATAGTCTGCCACATGAAATCTTGTGCAATGTTCTTAGTGGGTGCTAAAACATCATCATGTTCAGTATATTATTGTGCAGTTCGCTTACCTTATAAATATCACCACTTATGTCAATATTATTTATATACTTATATATTTATCTCTACTTCATGCAATGACATACTCCAATCACATACTCCACTATTTGTAACATTAGTAATTCACTTAACTATAAGTTACTTATCTATAGTATTTATACCCAGCATTTGTGTATATATTACAGTGTATTTCCTATTGAGTTTTTTTCTACAGATTTTTTGGATATATTTTATACTGATTTTGTCTCTGTCTGTGCAGTCATAAGCGATTTCCTCCAGGATTAGTAAAGTTTTCTGATTCTTACCTTTTCACTGTTGTTTGCGTTTCCAGTCCAAGACACACATTCAATAAAGAACACCTTTTTGCATCCTAATAGAGTCCCATCGACCTCCAACACATCTCCAGGAGTAAGACTGCGTTTTCCTTTGGCAGTACTAAAAGTGCTCTTCAGCTGTTGTCCTCCTTTGCTCAACAAGCATTTTCCAACTTTGGTTGATGTCAGGGTCGTTGCTAACATGGGAGCAACGAGTATATCAACCTGTTCCAGAGCAATTAGCAGTGTTAATTTTGCTGCTTATTTAAGGGTTTGAAATTTTTACAATTAATTCTTCAAAACTAAATTACAATTTCAAAGTGGTACAAGAGAACATAAATGTTATTTGACTGCATTGATGAAAACATGTAGGATTACTGTTGCTTAAAAATGTTTTACTACCAAGCTGTTTGATGCAGAAATCACTGACAAATACAATGCATTGTAAAGAATCATTGAAAGTTCTACCTTCTGTTCTTCCAGACCTCCAAATACAATTTCAAGGGCCACAGAGGAATCTCCATGAGCTCCTGCATGAGAGCTGGTTGTAGTTGATAAATTAGGGAGGCTGGTCCATGTTGGCGTTCTGGCTGCTGCAGGACTACATTGTGCATTGATTTTAGGTACTATCACAACGTGAAAGGAATTCTGCACTGATTCTTGGGTGTTTAATCCATCACCTCGAAAGTACTGCACAACCCCTGGTCCATCCACTTGAGTTTTGTTCCAGATGAGACAGCCAATGGCTAAATCTAGCTTTTCCTTCAGGTCCTCTACTTCACAGCGCGGTCCTGAGAGCTGGACACGTGGGACAGGTGAGTGTGTGGGTACTAGATTCACATGGTTTGCCTTCACATCTACTAGTGTCAGAAGATCAGAGAATCTGTCAACCATTTCTGGCAAAGGTAGAAGCAAAGAGTCCCTGTATGTCACATGTTTTTCCTTATAGTGCTTTATGACATTTTTTAATTTATCCACTTCAGTGCTGAAGCCCACCAGTTGTATCTTCATTCTGGGGTCAACGTTTGTTCCTGGCTCATAGTTAAGTTCTACATTTTTGCTTCCATGATTAGCCTGTTGCAAGGCTTGGCTCAGAGCTTGTTTCAGGGTGTCTATTCCTGGTGACTCAGCTTCAGATCGCTCCAGTGGCACTGACTCAGCACACAGGTCCCTCTGCACGGCAGTTGTCGCTTCCTGCAGTGCCCCCATGGACAGACTCATCAGTATCATATCTGAACCTCTGGTCTCAAGCAAAACTGGACTCTGGAGACTCTGTTGAAATCGGTCCTGGAACCTCTGGACGGCACCACTTGATGACAAGAATGTTAAGAGTGGATGTGGAAGTTGGATCTTTCTCTCTTGAATCTGATTCACCCGCTCTTGAAGTGTTTTTCCTGCAGCTTGAACGTGTTCTTCAGGACCTTTCAGAACAACAGCGTCTGGCCTTTCATGTGTAATTTCAATTCCTGAAAAATTTGACTTAATCTCCTGTTCAAACCGCTCTTTCACAAGCGCATACTGCTTCTCAGACACAGTATACTTTTTACAGGCCTGCTGTTGCAATTGCAAAGCATCCAGAACTTTCAAGAGCTTTTCTATTTCTGTGCTTTCACCCACAATTACAGTTATGCTTCCTTCATTATAGATTCCAAGGTTTTCAGTGGATAAGAAGGGGTTCTGTTTCAGGATCATTAGCCTTTCATGCTCCACCTCAAAATGAATAAGGTAGTGGTCCTGCAAATCCGAAAATATGCCTTCCACCATTGCTTCCCACTTCCTCAGGGCAACATCATCTTCACCAGATTGAGCTCCATCCCTCTTTATCACCACCTTCTCAAAGTCCAAGTCTATTTTGAAGGAGCTGGACAGAGAGGAAAGACGGTTCTTCAAATCTAAGCCTGCTGTTGGACTGTCACTCAGAAATCGCAGTAGGTAAGGATCCAGTTTAAAAATCTTTTCCTCCTGTTTACTGTCTGAGACCACCTGAAAAGAAATAAGAAACTAATGAAAGAATACACATTCTTTTATAAAAGCACATGTTGTTTATATTGTTTACTGACATTAAGTTTTAAATCTTCAGAACACACACACACACACACACACACACACACACATATATAAATATATACACACCATGGGTGTATATATATGTATATACACCCACCACCATGGGTGTATATACATATATATACACCCATGGTGGTGGAGAGGTTGGAATGGAAGAAACAGATTCTGTGGACAGGTGTGCTTTATACACATATTGAGTGAAGATCAAGAGTAGCTGTAAATGATAGACTGATTGTAATCTGCATGCAACATGGGTACACAGCCAGTCTGTCAGAGCCAGAATTCTGGCCGGGTTATAGGGGATACAATACTTATTTCCCTTAGTGACATGCAAATCAGTTAATATATTTTTTGTGTAACATGTTTTTTTTCTTGATATTTGGTTGACATTCTGTCGCTCTCCATAAAAATGAAACTACCTCATGAATTTGGGACCGTTCATTTTTTTTGTAAGTCAGCAAACTTTCATATTCAGCAGGGAATCAAATAATAATTTCCCCCATTGTATATGCATACCTAAATACCATGCCTCTTCAGGTAGGCAGGGGGGTCCTCTCCAATGACTGCATAGAAAAGTTATAGTACTCACACACCACATACGGAGACATATGTCACAACATGTGAAACGTTTAAAAATCACTGCTAGCCATTGTTCTCAGCTTTCAGTATTACTGGGGTCACTAGGAGAGACTAGGTGCCTGCAGCCACCCTATATTTGTAAGAACCAGAGTCTTTGTTCTGCACTTGTTGCCCCTGTGACAAGACTAAACTTCCTCCATCTGAAACGTGTTTGTTATTTTCAGCTAGCCAACTGTAAGTAGTATTCAACTGTGTAGCAAACCGTTAATGTCAGGGTTTGTGGACTGCTGGACCTCTGCGAATTCCTCTCTTTCCCTGAGTCAACCAGACGTTCCCTGGTAAGGAACTACCATGATCTTCAAGGGTCACACCTCAGGTCACAAACTGCCAGCTTTGGATGCTCCCATCGAGCTCCCTTTCACAGCTCGGCCTTTTGTACTCCAACTTACAAATATTCGTCTCAGTGTGCATTTGGGCAGTATTGTGTTTAGCTAAAGCTTAATGCTGTACACATTATACTTGAACTTCTAGTCATCTTCACTGTTTGGCTGATTAGGTCAGCCAGTTTAACAAAAGAATCACAGCACAGTGCTCTAATCTCCTTAGTTTCACCTTCATATATGTGCATACATGCCAATCTCGGGCATGTGCCTTCTGTGTCTTTCTGTCTTTTACATACTAATACAGTCAGTTCCATTGTGATTTCCAATCACAAGCGGTTTGAGCCAGAATTATTATAACATCTCTGGTAAATGGTATCTTCATCTCAAGAGCTGGTTGTATACAATGCTTCTTTCCTTCCTTTCCAAAGTCTTAGAACGTGCCGTCTATAACCAAATCAACTCCTTTCTTTCTCAAAACAAGCTCCTGGACCCCCATCAGTCTGGGTTTAAGACAGCCCACTCCACTGAAACTGCTCTACTTGCAGTATCAGAAGAACTCCATGCAGCAAGATCAGCCGACCTGTCTTCGGCTCTGATCCTGCTTGACCTCTCTGCTGCCTTTGACACAGTCAACCATCAGATCCTCCTCACCACTCTCTCTAACCTTGGGATCTCAGGCACAGCCTGGCAATGGTTTGCTTCCTACCTGAATGA